>NW_022984027.1:0-16084 GCF_010724455.1 Aspergillus lentulus
GAGTCGGAAGAGACTATCCACGTGGTCGCGAAGATGAGGGTGGCAGTGGCCTATGAAAGCTAATGGAACTCCCTAAATAGCAACTGGGTGTAATGACGGTGAATCCGGGAACCTTAGTCACGGGCCCGGTTCCTGGCCCACAGAATCTCAGTGAGACACTTCTATCAGGAGGGGGATTCATGCACGGCCTCGCTGGTGCCGATGAGGGAGAGTTGAAGGCTGTCATTGCAGGGAGGGTAATATCAGGTTCAGTGACACGCCGGATACTGGTTCATGATTTGAACACGACGCTAATACACTCCAAATGTACCAGAATCCGCCGGCAACAGTACAGCGACAAAAACAGTGACGTTAGACGAGCAGTCAATCATCAATCTGGATCGGTTTGTGGACAATGGACACTTGAATTGGCAGGCTCCTGCAGGCAACGGAAACTGGAAGATATTTTCATTCTGGGAGGGCTTTACAAACCAAGTTTCGTGCACTGGGGGCCTCAATGGAACAACAACAATTGAGAATGGCTCTTTGGTGGTAGACCATTTTAGCGAAGCAGGAGCGAGATTACACACCGACTTCTTTGATAATCATGTTCTCGTGGAGAGCACCATCAACGAGGGTCTGAGGACCAACGGCGCTTATGGTGAGTATTGCCTGGATTATTATCTCACATAGTGGCTGCAGTTACTGTTTGTTCTTATCTAAAGGCTAACTGGAATCAGCCTGGGAGGACAGCATGGAGTTATTGTTTGCTCTTCCCTGGACACGAGGATTCCTCGCTCGATTTGAGACGACCCATGGATATAGTCTAGTCAAGTACCTACCCCTTCTTTTTGGCCAAGCCAACTCCTGGGGAGAGCAGTTCCCCCCATATCCAGAAGAATACGAGTATGGAGAGTATTATACCGATGGGCTTAGCATTCACAACGCAAATTACCGAGAGACACTGAGTGAATGCTATCAGGAATACCTACATTCCCATGTACAGTGGTCCAAATCGCACGGAATAGGCTTTTCGGCCCAGCCATCATACAATCTACCCTTGAGCTTCGTGCGTCTCCCTCTATTTTGTTTCCCCCTGTTTTTCTCTCGTGTTCTTTCTAGGCATTTGCTAACAACATGGACGTAGGCGAACGAAATTGCGGCTGTTGATGGTCCGGAGGGCGAGTCACTAACATTCGGCGATCGCCTGGATGCCTATCGGAGCCTTTCAGGACCAGCGCAGCTTGCAGGCAAAGCCGATATCTCCTCTGAGGTTGGGGCCGTGTCCATCCCTGCATTTAGTCAGACTATTCCGGACCTGCTTCTGTCTATTAAGAAGTCTTACGCTGCTGGCTTGACAATGATGGTTATTCATGGCATGTCATACAGTGGCCCATACGTGGGGACATCCTGGCCTGGGTATCAGCCGTTCGCGTATAGATTCACCGAGACGTGGAGCCGTGTCCAGCCCGCCTGGCAGCATATGAAGGATACACTTGACTACTTGGGGAGAACACAACACATTCTCAAAGCTGGGAAGCCCCGCATTGACCTTGCGATGTATTACTCTCCTAGCCGATGGAGTAGTAACAAATTCTATGACTCCGAAGCTCTTCAACAACAAGGTCTGGCAAACCCCTAGCATCTCTATGGTTGCATGCTGATTATAATCAGGATACGCATACAATTTCATTGGCCCTCAAAATCTGCAACTCCCTGATGTGTCTGTTTCTGATGGACTTCTTGCGCCCAATGGGCCCGGGTACCAAGCATTGATATTTTTGAATGGTACAAGAATCAACGATAAAGTCCTGTCCAAGGTCAAGGAGTTCAGCCGTGCCGGGCTACCAGTTTTCTTTATCGGTGATGTCGAGTCCTTGCCACTATTATCACAACCGAGTGAAACCGAAAATGCTACTGATATGGTGAAGGAGCTGATTAAAAACAGTGACAATATCCACCATGTTACTACAAATGATGAGCTCCTGGAAGGTCTAGAAAGGGCAGAGATCAGACCGCGCGTGCAAATTAACGCAGTCAAAAGCTCCGTTCTGAGCGTCTATCGCACAGAGCCCGAGTCAGGAATCGACTACATTTGGCTTTTCAATGACGCGGCCGCCACAATCAACTTTACCGCAGACTTTCGAATTCGTGGAGATCGTTTACCATTTTATCTAAATGCATGGACTGGGACGTCATGCCCTATCGCAAGATACTCATTCTCGGATAGTCGGCTGCGGATTCCGCTAACACTGCAACCCTATGAGACAACTATCATAGCGTTGAAACCCTTGACGAGTAAAAGGCCGCCCTGGGTCGCTTATAGCACAGGTCAGGTTGAGAGAGTCTGGTACAACAGAGATGGGAAGCTCTTCGCTAGCCTTAGAGGACCAGCTGTAGTCACGATCAATGGTACCAAAAAGAAAACGCTCAGCGCAGTCGTCCCATCCCCTACGGAACTCAAGCACTGGGACCTCGAAATCCACGACTGGAGGGCCATTCCGAACGATACAAGAACAATTGAACCGTTGATAGTTGTCCACAAATTCGTCAACCAATCCCTGCTACCTTGGAAGAACATAAGCCACGAGCTGGCAGCCGTGAGTGGTATCGGCATATACTCCGCCAAGTTCGCGGTCCCCAACATCAGTGGGATTGGCGGGTTGCTGTCAGTGGGTCCAATCTTTAATACTCTCCGCGCCTGGGTGAACGGTCACCAGCTGGACCCATTTGGTGCGGACGGTGTCAAGGTGGATATTACCCCTTATATTCGCCATGGGGAGAATAATACCGTTAGGATTGAGGTGTCCACAACACTATACAACCGACTTAAGGCTGATGTGGATACAATCCTGCAGATGGGCGCTCCGCTGTCCGTGTTGGCTCCAACTTATGCGGATGGCGAAAGCCAGGCATACGGTCTATTGGGGCCAGTTTTTATTGACTGGCTTGTGAACAAGATCATCAATTAAGGGACTACCATTAGCAGTCAATAACAAAACGTACAGAGTAGCTTGAAGGTGGTATGCTCATGCGGTCAATATACTACTTTGAGTGTGTGCCTTGAACAAGCTCCATTCGCATTTTAATCATTCGTTTCGTCTGCTACCCCAAGATTAAAAGGTTGTCGTAGTTGTCGTACTATGCAGAGGCACACGACCCGTTGCCAAATACTCAGTTTGGTGACCGACTGGTCGCAATACCAAACAGGCGCTCCTTGTTCTGAGGAATGCCATCGACTGAGCGTGGCTTTCATTGAAAGTGATAACACTGGCCGCATTCGAACATAAAGGGGCATTCAATGGGTCAACAAGAATACCCTCAACCTACAGCTCAAGGCGGAAGGGATCCCAACTAAATTGCGAATCTGGGTCACCAGTTTCATGCCAAGCCAGTTAGCAAGTATCTTATTCAACAGCTTCAAATCCCTAATATACGCCCCGGAGAATGCGGGCCTAGCTCAAGGCTCGCCACTGTCACTGATTCTGTTCATTTTCTTTAACTCAAACCTAGTGAACCAATCAGCAGGCTTCCACAAAGGCGCATCCGCGTTCATTAACAAATACTTCTACTGGCGCGCAGGGAAATCTGCCCCTCTCCCACCCCATCTCTCGCAAAAAGTCCACACCTTTCATGTCGACCTTACAGACGGCGGCCAAGTGCACAGCGCCCTAACCTCCCGCTTCCAGCTAACCTCCCCTTACCACTCCCCGCTAAATGAGATCGCCGACGCGGTCATCCACCTCGCCGGCATCCCGCGCAACATGATTGTGCCTGACGTGGAGACATTCCGGGTGAACACGCAAGCGGGCTATAATGTTATTGAAGCAGCATGCCGACTGGGTGTGAAGAAAATTATTATCACGAGTACTGTGTGTGTTGACGGACCACCGTACGCAGAGGGTATTATGGAGTGGCCGTCATTTCCAGTTGACGAAGAAGCTGCTACAAATCCAATGGATACGTATGCCATCTCCAAGCTCTGTGTGGAGGAGACGGCGCGGGGCTTTGCAAGGCGATTTTTACAGGCGGGGGTTGATATCTATGTGTTACGGCAGGCGGCTGTGATTGCGCCGGATGAGTACGAACAATACCTTCTGCATTGGAAGGAGGACCCGGCCGAATTGAAGGCGGTTGGATGGAGTTATACTGACGCCCGCGACTTTGGGCAGATGTGCCATCTTGCAGTATTGCGGGATGGACTGGGGTATCAGGTTGTCAACGCGACAAATGACGAGATCACAGTTGAGACGGAGACAACTGAAGGGTTCTTAAAGAGAAACGCCCTGGAGGTGGTATTTACCAGAGAGATGGAGGGACGAGAGGCACCATTGACAAATCGGAAGATGAAGGAGATGCTGCGCTTTCAACAGGATCGTTCATGGCAGAAATACTTTGCTTATAGTTGATCTTCTATGTAGTAGGCGACACTTGAGTTGTTCTCACGGGCCTTCATCCTGCTCTATAGATATAGGTATTATTGACAATACTCATCCATCCACTTCAATGGACCAGGTTTGGTTGATTCGAGGAGAGATCAACACTGGCGCTCGCGGACCCTACATCTTGGAAACTAGGACCATCACACCGCCGACAAGAGGAAACAAAATGCGAACCATATTGACAACCTCCCATCGACCAAGAGCCCGTTCAATATCACGAGGCGCAGGAGTAGAGGTTGTTTTCTCCTTCATATTTGCCGCTGCGAAAAGAATCTCCTCGGGTCCGCTGAGCAGGAGAATGGTGTAGGGTACAATGCCCATACACGAAGCGGCGGCGGCAAGATAAATGTTGTTGTTTGTCTCATACTTCAGCCACGCAAAACACCCTGCCGAGAAGACAACCATGGGCGTGCCAATTTTATGGCATCTATTGAAGACGTTCAGCCATTGCCGCGCGGCTAAAACTGGAGAGGTCTTTGTGGCTAATTTCGACGTGTTGACGCCGCCAGCGGAGAACGCAAAGATGGCTCCTGTGTCCAGCCAAAAATTAGCATTGAGGTCGATTCAAGGGCCTAATAGTTGCCCGTTTCAAAACAAAAGGTTCATGAATTTACCAGAAACGAACAGAGAGGAGGTTATTCCTGCTGTCGCGACCAGAGACGCGATCTCAGGCATGGTTGCGATTAAAGGTCAAAGTGGAAAACTATTAGAGCAATTCTTTCCCTAGTTTATTAGGTGATCTTCGCCAGGCCATGGGTACGGTATATGATCCACCGAGGCCCGTGCCACTGATGCAGTGATGCCAGCAAGACGAGTGGTGGCCGCATACTTCAGAGTTCAGAGTACCGGCAGGGAAGGCAAAAGCCGCAAAGGCCGAGGGCCCGAGATGCCCAAATTTAGGAGGTCTAGCTGCTTCCGGTTTGGTATCGTCTCGCAGAGTGGGAGAAGAAAGTTTGCGGGACCAGCTGAATGAGCTGATTAGTCGCGAAGTACTGAAGGATTCAAGAGTGGCTGGCTCAGGGATTTTGGACATCTGAGACTGTTTGAAATTTGCCTCCCATCATGAAACATTTCATGAGCTTATCGGCATCTTTAGCCCCGATCCCCGCGAATGACCATGTTTATCAATAATTAATTGCCTTTGACGCGCACTCCCGTTGATAACAGAAATCACGGATTCGACGAACGAAATACGACTGCTCTGCCATCGGCTCCCACCTGATATTAACTGACAACTCTCCAAGTCGTTGGTCGCACCGCAATTCCACGCAGTGCCGATACAATGTCGGGCCTCTTGAACAAACACCTAGTCGCCAAGGCCTTCGCCGTTGTCACTGTCGGCGGAATTGGCACATACACGGTTTCTTCTATCTTCGGCCAGCAAGCTCTCGCCGAGTCGCCAACGCCGCAGATGGTCTTTGGCAAAGGGCCGGCTTTCAAGTACCTCCAACTTCAGAGCTCCGAGACTGTCAACCATAACACCAAGCGGCTTTGCTTCGAGCTTCCGGGCGGAGAGAATGCGCAAAGTGGTCTCAACCTTACCTGTAAGTTCTTGTCTGATTTCTGACATCCTATATCCGTTAGAGGCTTACTGGGAACTGTTAGCTGCTCTTCTGACCTTCTGCAAACCGGACGGTAGCTGGCTACCTGTTCTGCGACCTTACACCCCGATTAGTAGGCTGGGTAAGTGACCTCGATCCCAGTCCATAATCCGTCTCTGAGTTTATTAGACAAGCCTGGTTTTATTGAACTCCTCGTCAAAAAGTATCCCAACGGCAAAGCAAGCACACACCTTCACAACCTGAAACCTGGGGACAGTCTGTTATTCATGGCTAGTATCCCTGGTTTTAGCTGGACGCCGAACAAATTCTCCCATGTCTATCTCATTGCAGGCGGCGCAGGCATCACGCCCATTTACCAGCTCGCGCAGGGAATCCTGGACAATCCGGAAGATAAAACAAAGGTCACCGTGGTCTTTGGGGTAAACACCAAGGAAGACCTTCTCCTGCGCTCCGAGTTTGATGCATACAAACAGCAGTACCCGGACCGGTTTGATATCCATTATACAGTCAGCCGGCCGAAGCAAGGATTCTCGCCAGAGCAAGGCATACGCACAGGATATATAACAAAGGAACTCCTCGCAGAGCTCATGCAAGGGCCAAGTGAAAAAGATACAAAGGTATTTGTTTGTGGACCGCCCGCCATGGAAAAGGCTTTGCTGGGTTCTGGTTCGTTTGGAAAGGGCGGGAATGGTATTCTAGAGCAACTGGGATACTCGAAAGATAAGATCCATCAATTTTAGGGGCATTGACTCTGTACATATGTATTATATCTCGCTCAATCACATCTCCTGCTATATGCACTCGGCAGTAAACCCCCAACAAACAAACAGCCATGTGGCCCTTCTGGAGGAGGCTCCCCGGAATAGTTACCACCTCATCCTAAACATCAACAGTGTACACAGGTTCTAAGGTATGCATGTGTATATGTCGTTGCTTCAGTGGCCATCATACAGTGTCACCCATCATACTTTAGGCGCAACATGAACATACAGAAGACCCCGCGGTATTCCATTGCGGGACTCAGCGGGACCTATACAAGGTCATTAAATGGCGCGGTTGTTGACCTTAGGCATTAGGCCTTTCTAGGTAAGTCTCGGCTTTAGTAATTGCACACTTTATTCATCTTGATATCTTTATTTTCATCCTAAATGGTATATTTCACCCTGCTCGCCGTGTATACTCGCTATCGCTTTCGACCGTTGTAACCATGACATCTTCAATTCCAGGCAGCTGTTGCTTCACCGGCTTTCTTCACCAGGGGGACCCCAAAGGGGAGATAGAGCAAATCAACAACTGTAGGTCCAATCCTTTAGGTGACGAATACTCGCTAAGCACGAACAGTCCGAGCCTACGTTGCCCGCCCTGAAGGTGACAAAACACCAAATAAAGCTGTCATTCTGTTGAGTGACATATTTGGCATTTTCCCCAACAGCCAGCTTGTGGCAGATGCTTTTGCTGTAAACGGCTACCTGTGTGTACTCCCTGATTTGTTTAATGGGGATCAAGTCAGCATCGCAGACTATGACGCAAAGGCAATCGATATTGGCGCCTGGATTTCCCGCCACACAGTTGAGGATGTGGCCTCGATTGTCGAGGCCACAATCAAGTACCTGAGGACAAACCTGGACGTGCAGAACGTCGCTGCGGCTGGCTACTGTTTTGGTGGCAAGGTAATCCTAACCTTCATCTCCGAGACTCTGAGTACTTGCGAGAGAGCCGCGCTGATCTCCTGCTTTCATTCATCTGAAGTATGTTGTCCGGTACCTCAAGGCAGGACAGCTGGCCTCCGGCTACATCGCTCATCCGTCATTCGTCACAAAAGAGGAATTGGGCGCGATTCAGAGGCCTCTCTCCATCTCTGCTGCAGGTACCATCTGCCTCCCGTGCCCTGCCCGATTACTCTACTTGCTGTGGCTCAATAACTCACTGACCTCATCAGAGCACGACCCGATCTTCACCATGGCGAATCGCCACGCATCTGAGGAGACTCTGATCGGCACTGGACAGGAATTCCAGATTAATCTGTTTAGCGGGGTTTCTCACGGCTTCGCCATTCGGGGAGACATCAGCCAGCCGCGCGTTCGGTTTTCGAAGGAACAGGCGTTCGCGCAGGCGGTGGCGTGGTTCAATCATACATTGTAGATCCGTTATGCAGTGTGGTGGTACGGGCGAGCTTGACTTTGGATAGAGTAGCGTACAGGTCACCAGTGAATGATAGTCCGAAAAAGCCACCCACTTCAACCTTCTCGCTGGCAGGACTGGTCTGATAAATACATGCAAGTTCCCCGCAGCCGAACTGTTATACCCTAAAGTTATCAGTACCGTATAAACACGACTACGGCACATAGGTTATGGATTATCATTCAGGCCTCCAGTCCCTGCTACTACAGACCGAGAACACACACCATGACTTGTCAGTGCCTGTTGGTAGTAGGACTTGAGAGTAATAATCTCCGCATCACATTTCAATTGTGCAATGGGATGGAACTCCAGTGTGGACTCTCGGGTTTTGCGGTTACAAAAGGAGAGCGGCCGGATACATTCTGTGGGATGTTCTGGATTAAGCTCGGTTTTTGCGGGTAGTCTATGCTATGTCCGGTCCGACACAGGAATCAACAGCTTCTGGTCTAGCCTGAGTTGCCATGCTGGGACCGGTTGTCATTTGAAGTGCGGGGGATATTTGAATATGGTCACAGCAGCCGCGTCTCCCATAAATATTGCTCTCAAGATTTCTACCTTGTAATCAAAGCTCGACGAGAAAATGGCCACAGACAATACCCCTTCCACGCCGTCCATTTTCCGCACGCTCATCAATGGATCCCATATTCTTCATCAACACGGGTAGGGTTCCTAAATACTACCATGGGACAACGGGCTTATCATCATCTACAGGATCCTCGACGCCTATGGTCACCTTTCTGTGCGGCACCCAGAGAAAACGAACACCTTTTTGATGCCTCGCAATATGGCTCCCGCGCTCATGTCTTCGAGAGCCGACATCGTGGAATATCAGGTAGATGATGCTTCCCCCGTTGACCCTACTAGTCCACCTGGCTATGTCGAGCGTTTCATCCACAGTGAGATATACAGAAGATATCCGGAGATTCATAGCGTGATTCACAGCCACTCGCCCGCCATTCTTCCCTTCACCATTACAGGTATTTGATTGATTTTCCTCAATTTACAGTGCAATATATCGGAGAAAGCCGGCCTGATAGCCCCAAACATCCAATTTGAAGCGATCCTTGTCTGTATGGTATCTGACACTCCGTGCAGGTGTTGAACTACGTCCATGCGTGCATATGGCAGGCTTCCTAGGTTAGTTTTCTTCACTATAGCTCATTAGCTGACTGAAAGGCAATACTTACTCGCTCTATCCCCAACCAGGAAGCCGTGTCCCCATGTTCGACATCGCAGAATTCTACTCGGAAGAAGACGTCCGCGATCTCCTGATCAGAAATCAACGGCTAGGGAAAGACCTGTCGGCGTGCTTCGAGAGCAGCGAAAACTCCCACCCCTCGGTAGTTCTGATGCGAGGGCATGGCTTTACTGTTATTGGGGGCGGCATTGAAGAGTGTGTTTTTAGAGCTATCTATACGGCTGAGAATGCCCGGGTGCAGACTGCTTCTCTCACCGTTCAGCTTGCTGCCGGCACTGCCCCATTGAAGAATAATGAGGCATTGTATTATCTGCAAGACTCGGAGCTGGTCGCTACAACGCAGATGACGCGGTGGTCGGTCATGAGACCGTGGAATTTGTGGGTGCGCGAAACTGAGGCAAATCCACTGTACATAAATAATGCTTAGGCAGCTTTATATACAAACGTTACTATATAGGAATATATGGGCGAAACTCCGACAGCGGGCTATGAATTTGCTCGTGTCTTATGGTGGCCCCCCAGTCGCCCGCATAATGCTAATGAACGGCAGTCAAAGGTTAAGTCTGATCAGGAACCTGGGATCGAATCTCAATACCATGAGCTTGAATGTTTCGAACGGAACAAGGGCACCATCGTCAATTATGCCGCTCATCGCGGTAACAGTTCAATATATTCTACAACACCAACGCACGGTGGAAAGGGTTCCTTGTCCGAGACATCCTAACCCCGAGCTACATATCTGTCTTTCCAACAGTCCTTTGTGCTGGGCTGAACGTTGCCGGAGCAGCCAACATCCTTCTATTCCGGAACCTCACCGAGTTTAACCCGTCAAGCGCGTGGGATGGTCCCACACCCACGTCCCGCTATGCCCCCAGTTTCGCTGTCCGAGTTCCGTCGTCCCGCGGGGGTTGTACTAAACTACTAATAGATCAATAAGTACCTAACGGAGTGTCTTGATCAGTTTAGAAGTACACTTGGCACTCCAGCAGACACCACAATGTCTCCTTCTTGGACACATCTTGTACGCTTTATCGCGACGGAGGACAACCACATACACCTTGGCCAATTAGTCGACACAAACCGCGATGTGGGAAAGGACAGCGTCAATGGCGTGGAAATCCTCGTCTACCTAATCGAGGGAAGTATCTTCGACGGCCGAGTCACTGATAAGATCATGCATGTGAAACAGGTAACATAAACCTATAGCTCAATCTAACCTAACCTAACCAAACTGTCGGTCGCTTGATATATTCTACTCTTCTGTGAAATGCTAACTTTAGACGGAACATAGATCCTCTCCCCGGTCGACTCTACGCAATGCAACTACATCCGCTGCCTTGGCCTCAACTACACCGACCATGCTATTGAAGCAAACCTATCCCTTCCCAAAGTCCCAATCATGTTCACCAAGCCGCGCTCTGCACTGGCCGACCCCTACCCGGCTACCATTAACATCCCGAAATGTGCGCAGGATGACACAAGTGACTATGAATCCGAATTATGCGTCGTCATTGGTAAGACAGGACGCGATATCCCAGAGAGTGAAGCATTGGATTACGTCCTGGGCTATACAGCTTCCAATGACGTGTCCGCCAGAGCGTTGCAGCTGGCTACTGCTCAGTGGAGTTTTTCCAAGGGGTTGGATGGTAGCTGTCCTATTGGTATGGTTCTCAACTCCCTCCTTCCTAGTTTCTGCCCGAGTTGACTACCTGCCTGGCTTACTGATGATATGTGCCGGTGGGGAATTGTTTTTTGCTCTAACTAACTTGTTTTTTAAAAACATGACAGGCCCCGTCCTCGTCTCACCGTCCGTGATCACAGATCCGCAAACTCTTCGGATCCGAGGTAGTCATAATGGGAGCGTTGTTCAGGACGGTCACACCAAGGATATGATCTTCTCTATTGCGAAGCAGATTTCATATCTATCACAGGGAACTACCTTGGAAGCGGGTACGATTTTCCTCACTGGGACGCCGGCGGGAATCGGTTATTTCAGAAATCCAAGGCTTGTCCTGAAGGATGGGGATGAGTTTTCGGTTGAGATTGAGGGGATTGGGAGCTTGGTCAATAAGGTTAGATATGAGTGAAAGTGGAAGGTACCTGTCCCTTTGCAGCTCTTTAGAATGGATATGCGTTTTGTGAACTACTATGTTTTGAATTGGTTTCACCACGTCGGGCGGGGACTCGATAAGCATTCCGAGGTTTTATTGGGTTCGTTAGACTACCTCTTACGAAAGGTAAGACCCAAGTACTTTGTTTATCGGCGCTACCTCGTAGAAAGCCTCCTAGAAGGTCATTATTTCATTTAAGCCTAAGCTTGTACAGGGGGAACAGCCTCCAAAGCCCCATGGAGCAACACCGCTCCTACCGCGCCTAACTGACGGAATAACCCCCAGTGTCCAATGCGTCCCATGAGATCTACATATCGACATGTGGTACTGGATTCTGATGGGCTTGGCCGCCTCTGCTGGAAATCCAGGGACTCAAAAAGGAGATTCACAGGTTTCGCACTAATGTGTCTCAGCTCTGGCAAGCTATTAGGATTATTAAAAGCCTGACTCTGCTCGTACCACTCTGAAGGGTCCCTGACGCCAAATTTTAAATAGCAGAACCAGACAATGGTCGCCCGAAACAGCACTCGGGGGACATGGATTCCCGGCTCGGTTCCTCCAGCTGGCAGTGTCTCTAACAGATGGAGAATTAAAACAGCATGGATGGCACATCGCAGGCCCTCGGATGAGTTTGCCCACGCACAGACATAGCTGGTATTGCGCTGAGCTTCGTCAAAGCCTTCACGCCCAAGCGCTTGCTCTAAGCGGTCCAGGTCAGCTAGAAGGCTAAGGAAGTTGGCGTGCCAAAGAGCCTGCAGACAGAATTTATCTTTATACCCTTGTGGAGACGAGAGCTGCTGTAAAGAATGAAGATAGCGGTCGTAGAAGCTCATCAGAACTGGCTGCCATTTCACCAGGAGCAAATCTCTCCTGTTATTCTCCAGAGAGTTCGTAGAATCGCTAATGGCTGAGGTTATTCCTTCTAGCTCAACATAGGAGCGAAATTCTATCGCCTGACTGGATGGTGACGAGGTAATAGATATCCGGAGTTGTTCGACTCGACGTCGCACAGCATTACCCCAGGCTTGCGCAGTTGGAGCCGTCCACAGATCGTCCTCGGATACTAGATCGGACGGCGCAAAACGTCGTACTACAGGCTCGCCGAGTAATAGTTCGGACAGTTCAGCGTCCAGGATGGAAACCGCGGCCCAGAGCCTGGGTAATAAGTTAGTTGTTAGCCCGTACAGGCTATTACAGGGAAACTCACCGGATCTGTTCTTCCGCCTGAGACCATGCTCTCCATGCCGGCTCAAGTGCGCGCTCAATATCTTTTATATTGATAAGCTCAATTGCGCGACGACCGGAGAAGAAATTCTTTCTCTTTGCCCACTAGGGTTGGTAAACATACGTGGTCATATTGGTAGAGATGAAGATAATAAGATAAGCTTACAGTGATCACCGTTCCATGGAATGTCTGCACAGTTAACAAGTCTTTTGGCCTCTGTGGAACACGGATTTAGTCCTGACAATTGCTGCAAGTAGACTGTTGTTTATCTGCGGTGGGGGGCAGCTTACCCCTGATAACATTCCAAAGGTCTGTCCGATCAAAGCCGCTTGAACCATAGACAGGGCTTCGGATTTCTCTCGAACTATATGTTTTTCCCACTTATTCAGTTAGTCAAGGGGAGCATAAGAAGGGCTGCGGCAAGGTTAACTGCGAACCGAAGAAAGTATAGCTTTGTTTAGAGTTTCAAATATTCGAATCCCTTGTTGGGTTGCATGGCTAGAACCTAAGAAAAGACAGCCCATCGAGCAAATAGAAAGCAACAAGAGAGACCTCTTCACAGAAGGGCGAAACGTGGGTTGATGGATGATGGGAAGTATGTCGTTGAAGCGAGTGAAATACATTCGGATACACATATTCTAATACCGAGTCAGAGACACTGCCAGCCATAAGTTCTTGCGCAACACATACCAAGAAGTCTGTTGACGGCAACGGCGCTGTAGTGATGTGCTGCTGCAGGCGTTGTGCCAAGTTATCCCGATAAGCATCGTCAATGTGGATGCTGTCAGGTCTGCCACCGGGTGTGTCATAGCCGCTACCAACGCCCTCAATGAAGGTAAACCATCGCCGGCGAACCGTATCTTCAAGTCGTTCATGTATGGATGTAGGGGCGATGCTCACGGACCGTGGGACTAAGGCGGGAGGTTCCATGAGTGGGAGTAGGGTTTGGTCATTGACTGGCGTAGAAGAAGTAATGACACATGCATTGAACGCGTTCAGATCAAAGTCAGCATCTGCCAGCCATGTTGACGGCTGTGAAGTCCAGTCTACCGGCCAGTCGTAGAAACTGACCGGCAGGGGATCTGCTTGGGACGGTGAGCTGACTACCGGGTCGCTGGTCGACTGGGCAGCTACTAGAGAGTTTTCATGTGGAAAGGAACCTTGTGCTGAATTTACCATCGACTCTGGCGAGAGTTCATGAATTTGAAGCGTCTCGTTTTGACCAGGTCCCCCTGCGGCAGAGATCGCTTTCTGGCTCTCTGACTGCGGGTTGACGCCATGAGACCTCGCATGACGGAGCAGGGAATCATATCGTGTAAATGACTTTGTGCAGGTGGCACACGAGAAAGGCTTTTCACGGGTATGGCGTCGGACATGTCTAGCCAGGTGATCCTCTTTCGAAAAAGACTGAGAACACCAAGGACAAATGCGCTCACGTTTCGTACGGGGACTTGCCGGCATTCTGAAAGTGTGTGGTGGAGTTAGACAGCATTGATATAGAGTAACAGGAGAAGAGGCTAAGAACTGCAGAGTTGTGGTGGAGAGCAGTGAGTCTGGGGATATGTCCTGCCATGCCCTGCCGTGCGGGCAAAATGCGGGAGAAAGCAAGACTAGGGCTGGACTGAGACTATGTAAGAATTTAAGAAACTCATCTCCGACCCCACCCCCAGAATGCGGCAAAGTAACAAAGTCATGTGATCCCATATGGCCAAAATCAGCCAAGTCTAACCAGATTGAACGATATTTGGACTATTGATGCTGTAATCACACTGGTAGTTGAACTACTAAGATCTGGGCTTACCTTTCAGGTCCTTCTGAACGTGGTACGACAGTACAAAACAGGGGTCCCGCAGCTGCGCCCGCAGGTCCCGCAGCTGCGCCCGCAGGTCCCGCAGTTCCCGTACACTATACTGACTAAGTAGCAAAGCTGCCAGCATACGGATAGGATGTTGGATTGGATTGGACTCAACCTTCAATTTGACTGTGGAGGGCTAATAAATATGCGGGGGCTCATCTGGGGTTCCTTGCTTCCCTTGCTTTAGACGTCTGGAAGGCCAAAAACTCATTTCTATCTTCGCTTTTGCCTACGCTTTATCTCGGCTTCAACGGAACCGCAATATGGACTACCATGATTGGGAGACGACCGATATCCTCATCTGCGGCTGTGGTCCGACCGGTGCCCTCTTGTCTGCCTACCTTGGCCAGATGCGCATCCCGAACGTGGTCTTGGAGAAGGAAGCAAATATCACCACTGACCCTCGAGGTATCGCTCTAGATGAAGATGGGATACGCATATTGCAGGGGGCAGGTCTATACGATTCAATCTATACGGAAATTGGGTCTTGTATGGGCAAGTTCAACTTTGTCAGCGGGTCGAACACAAATTTGATGAAGCAGCCATTCGTTACCATGGACTACAACACTGTAAGATTTTCTGTCTCTATTATCAACCTGTTGGTGTTCTAACATGGCCAATGCTTAGACCGCGGGGGAAACAGGACATGTCGGATATATCTGTCACAAACAGCCAGTCCTTGAGAAGAAGCTTAGAGAGGCAATGTCAGCCTCTTCAACCTGTTCCCTAAGATCTGAGTCAACTGTTGTTGATCTCAAAGAAGATGACAACTGGACGTATTGCATCTACAGAAATGCAAAAGGTACTGAGCACAGAATTCGCGCTCGCTTCTTTGTAGGGGCTGATGGAAAAACTGGGTTCACGCGCAAGCAATACCTGGAGGCAAAGGGGGTCTTTATGGAGAAGGTGACTGAGTCAGTATAACCAACACTGTCGACCATTCTTTACACTGTTATATTGACTGGCCTTTCACTTCAGCATATTCTATGATGAAACTTGGGTGGCACTGAACTGGCAAATCGCACTTCCCACTCCGCAGAGTCATCCCAATTTTCCTCTTTGGAAGCTAGGATATACTCCAGAGCAAGTGTACGACTTATTCTTCCCCCCCAATTTTCGCTTTCTATGTAATCCGAACCGCCCAGCTGTTTGCGGCCGTTTCGGACGTCCCAATGATCGACTTTGGAGATTTGAGTTCTTCGTTCAGCCACATGAAGACGGATATCACATGGCCACGCGTGAGATGATACAAAAGATCGTATTTCCCTATATTACTCATAGCGGCAGCCGATACGGGTAAAGTTTTTTGCATCAAACTTCATGATTGTCCAACTTGCTAATTCCGCAGGCTACCTGGTGACGTTCAATTCCCAGAAGACTGCATCAATATTCTCAGATCCCGTCCCTTCGGATTCTCTGCACGCAGCTGCAATGTCTGGGCTAAGAACCGGGTGATTCTGTGTGGTGACTCGGCACATGTTTTCCCACCATGTAAGCTTTTTTTTTTTTTTTTTTTTTTTTTTTTTTTTTT
>NW_022984028.1:0-15746 GCF_010724455.1 Aspergillus lentulus
CCGCAACCTTGAGATTAAGAGTCTCACGCTCTACCGATTGAGCTAGCCCGGCTGCCGCTTTAATGATAGCCAGCGAGAAATTCTGCTACATAAATCAGAAGGCAAAGTCTGCATCGCCAAATCTGGACGTCTGATGTCGATCATTCACAATACCATGCTGCCCTGTGGGAAGGGGTTGGAGGATATTCAACTGAAGTGTAATAGCTTGTCAACTACTTTGTATTTCGTACGATTTCGAGCAACATTGCCCGCTCAGTGCGATGCTAATTGGTTTTGTATGGGACTCGTGGAGCGATATATATTCACACAGCTATGTTATTTGTCGCCGACGATACTTAGAACTATCGAGTAAGCGATATCATGTATGGACTATCAACACGCCCGAGAGCCACGAGCCAAACTAGCGCACGGACATAGTCGATAGACCTCACTGGGGCCATTCAGCACCATATCCAAACAACATTTGTCCGGCATCGGTAAGGACATAGCATCCTTTGATAACGGTATGGGGAACTACAACGCAGGCTCCAAGAAGCATATACAGAAAAGACCATACAGAGACATCATGAGCACAATTTGCCAAAGAGCAAAGCATATAGACGATATCGAGTGAACCACAGTCGAGATATGATAGCATACTTGTCAGATAGTTCGCGACCTTGGACCCCCGACGTGGTATACTTGCCAAGCGAGCATATGCCACGTGACACCACCGCACGGACCAATTCGCTTAGAAGTACGCTAAAACAGCTTCAGGCATCAGTACAAAAACCATGTTTTCTTTCTCCTTCTCACTGCTTCTTTATAATTTTCCAAGTCGCGCTTCTGGGTCAAGCAGAATGCGTTACATGAGGCCGTTAGATGTGCTGTCTCAAATTTAGTAAATATCTTCACCCAGAGCGATATGTTACCTGCCTCTGCTGTCAATGAAATGCAGCAGGATCTGCAGCTGCAAACTCTGGCTCGATCTTTCGAAGCTCTCTTGCTTACCATCCAACACCTAGGCTGCAAGGAAAGAGATCTGCATCGGAGGCTGAAATATGCACACGATGAGGTAAATTCTATTCCCACCTGCATTATTGTTGCCAATACCCCTCCCCTGTTGTCTCAAATGACGAGAAAATTAGCTCTAGATCAGGAGTCGCTTCTGCGGCGGTGACGGATAAAGTCATGTATTATCTGATGAGACTTTTGGATTACCTCTGTTGTTGACTGCATTATTCCAAATCACACATATGCTGACATCATGTGCAATAGTACCTCAAGTTGGCAAATCAACTTCCTAATGAAACCAATACACACTCCAAGATCGTTGCGGAGAAGATACTTGGTCGACATTCCGAATACGAACCCCTCCATAGCCAATCCCTAAATCCCCTGGATGTAATCAAGGCACTTGCAGACTCTGGAAACGTAGGAAGCGAGGCACTTACTGCCATAAAGGAAGGACTGGAATGCTGCAGATCAATAAACCGCACCGACAATGATAAGCAGCTTTCCGAAGTCAATTCATGTTATGTTGCGACCAGGGCTGGCGTATCAGGCAACTTAGAAAAAGACTTCACCACCAAGGGCACGCAGGGAAGTTTGCGTTGTCCCTTTTCGAAGCCTAACAATAAACCCTCTGAAAATGGGGAGTCTAACGGGATTGAGGATGCCTTTGTTACTCAGAACGGTGATACGTGCGGGCACGAGGACCTCGATCCCATTAAAGCTGAACAGAATGATAGACGCTCTAGTTTAACGACATCCGCAAAGTCGAGTTCAACCAGATGCCCTATTTCTAGGTGTCCTATCAGATTCATGGACAAGCATAGTCCGGAGGAGATTGCCGACTATGTCGAGAGACACAAGCATGAGATCCCTCGCAGCCATGCAATATGCGTTCAACGTTACCAGAAAGATTCTCAAACGATGCGGCAACTTGACGCAAAGTATGGTAATCTTATCAGTATGATCCAAGGCTTGTCAGTCAAACATCAAGCGTACCTACCAGGCCATAGCCAGGACGGCGCACCAGCATCCAGTTCATCTGCTGAACGAGTCGAAAAATGGGCAGAAGACGTTGGAATGGAAGCGCCTGAGCAAGAAATACGCAGCTCTGCCAACGAACAAGAAGCATCAGGGGCTGACGATGATGACGAGAGAAAGGGGCATTTCGACCGTCCTTTGCGCGAGGTGCGTGTTGGCGAATCCCCAAGCAGGCCTTGGGGCATACCGGTTCCAGTTTCCCAACCTTCTTTCACACCTGCCATACACTCGCCGCCCACTCCGCCCTCAGGCACTGCCAAACAGCCATTGAAAGCGTCATCTGGCCTTTCTGCCACTGGGGAGCCTGCCAAAGTTTCATCTGGCATGAGAACTGGTCGGTGTCCTTTCGGCCATGATGCTCCCAAAGCGGACGATCCAAGGCACGATCTGGAGATTGAAACCGTCCGTAACGAAGCAAGCAAGAGCGAGGCCGCAGACACCCCTCGCCCCCCTCACGAGGATAGCGCGGACGGTTATTTTCCTACTGGCCAAATCGACCCAACCTCGTCCGCAAAAGTCGTCTTCAATGGGCCGGTTTTCTTCGGGTTCTCACCGGAGCAAACTGCATCGTTCCTGCACAAACTGGGCAATACAGTGTCAAGCAAGCCATCATAACTCCAGAAATATCTCAGCAGTTGACTCGAAGTACGCATCGGAAACATCTGGTCTACCTTGCCAATGCGGTAATCACTACTACTCCTAACGACGTCATGATTTGCATGAGATGACTTTGTATACTAGTCTACATACCATTTGACTTTTCTATCTTAGCGTTAGAAGCATTTTAACCTGGCATATAATTCAAGCGGTACTAAGTGGTCCTTCGATAATCTAGATGCGCCTTTCTTATGACATTGTTTGGTGGAGAATGTCAGTGGGGGAGCGAACCATCAACAACTTTCCCGCGGAATAGATAGAGCTAACCTCACACAACCCCTCCGCCCCTCATGCTTAAAAGCAGCTCTCGTCTTCTCTCCCTACACCACTCCTCATCTCTATCTCGTCCTATAACCTCATCTTCTCGATTCTCTGCTCATTACCGTATTCCACGCACCTACCCAACCCCATTTCACCGCCAATCCGTCAACATGTCTGGCATGACCCCCGTTTTCACCAAGGATGCCTGCCCTCGTAAGTCTGGTTTACCATTGACCTTCCGGGCTACTGTCCCGGTGTAGAAAACAAATAAAAGGAAGTTCACTAATCAATTGATCGCTACTCTAGCTGCCGGTCCCTACGTAAGTCCCACACCCGACCCCCAAGTCGAAAGGCCAAAACTAGAATCTGTGTCCTGCTACAAATCCTACCAATCCCCATGAATCCAAGACACAGCAATTGACCCTTCGTCAAACGTCTTCAGTCCCAAGCCATCCGTGCCAACGGCCAGCTCTTCATCTCCGGCCAGATCCCCGCTGACGCTTCCGGCAACCTCGTCGAGGGCAACATCGGCGAAAAGACACAGGCCTGCTGCAACAACATCAAGGCCATTCTTGACGCTGCCGGGTCCAGCGTCGACAAGATCGTCAAGGTCAATGTGCGTTATAGCATTCGCGTTATTCCTCGTGATCCAACGATTGCGGAGAGTGTGGGGTTGGTGCTGACTCTGAGACTGTTCACAGGTCTTCCTCACTAATATGGCCGACTTTGCCGAGATGAACGCTACTTATGAGAAGTTCTTCACCCACAAGCCTGCTCGCAGCTGTGTTGCTGTTGCTCAACTGCCCAAGGGTGTGCCGGTCGAGATCGAGTGCATTGCTCTGCAGTAAACCAGATCAATCTCACTGGAAAAGGGTGTCTATATATAGACGAATTTCTCCGTAACGAGAGACGAATGAAATTCAAACATGACGAAATGGCTCCGATTGTCCGTGAATTTATTCTCATTAACAATTAGATCCTCGTTATGTTTGCTGTCTAGGTTTCATATTCAACACCATCAATCCCGCGAAACAAACGTAATTGCATCTGAAACTCGCCAAGCAAACAAAAATTGGGAATCATAAACTTCATGTGGTCGAGCGATGCTAAAATGCAGAATTGCAGACGAAACGACAAGCGCAAGAAAAGGTTACTCAGTAATAGACACAATCATACCAGCATCCCCCCAAGTCATCTTCGTCCAAGAGTGCCCGCCATTCTTCCGCCCATTCCTGCCATGAGGCTTTGCTTTACGATAGCATCCGCTGCAGCTGCAGCTGCGAGCCTTTCCTTTTGACGGCTTCGATCACGTAGATATCCAGCAGCTTCTGGTCTCATACGAAGAATCCGTAAAATCATATCATCATTCGGCTCTGCCTGGGCCTCACGCCTTCTCTCCTCTTTCATCTTTTTCATTGTGCCGAGATTCCGCGACAGCATGATGCTCTTGACCCGCCGCGTGTTCGGCACCCCAAGGATACTACCAGTTCCTCCAGATCCGATATGCGGTGGCGCTGACACTCGGTTCTTATTCACTTGCTGCCGTGATATCGTCGCTGATGCCATGCGCTCAGACGTACGGATCAAGCTCTCCGTTGGTTCAAAATAGAAAAAGTTCAGTGTCTGGATCTCATGGTACTTGGGTGATTTCAGAATATCAAGCGAGACGCCGTGGGCTTCGCCAGTTTCCTCATCAACAGCATGGAAGAAATTCAAGAGAAGTACAAGCCAACGCGACACAATGTCGACTTCTTGCATCGTAAGAGGTTTCTGATGAGAAGGTTTATCCGACAACGGAGGAACGAGCAAGCCTTCGATGGTGGCAAGAACCTCTTTCCACAGGCGCGCCATAACCATCTTCATTGCTTCAGATGTGAGAGTTTTGTTCATGATTGCAAAGTTATCGTTAAAATAGTCAAAAAGTGGTTTGAGTGCATTCTCCACTTCTATAGCAGATGGAGCCGTTGTAGCGTTCTGCGGGCGATTCCGGCTCAGGAAGTTAGACACACTAGAGATGCTGAGACCTCTAGACAACAGGGATTTGAGGGTCCGTCGAGACAAGCAATGACTGATGTACGCAGAAAGCTGGAAAAATGGTCAATGTCCTGAAGCCCCGTCGGTCGGCTATGGAAGGGTGACTTACCTTTTCGGTGATCTTGCGAGTCATATCTCTTTCGGTACGTTTTAATGTCCGAAACGCTTTGCCGAAATAGAACTGGATGTCATCGCGCTCCCCTTCCATGCTGACACGGAGTAGCAATCTGCCCTGGGTGTCTAGGTCGAGCCAGTACTCCCTCGGAAGAAAATCACTGAAATGCACGGGATCAAGTTTGATCGAAGTGCGACCAACGTAGTCGTGATCACCAACTGCATCCCAGTCCCAGATGGTCGCAATGATATTTAGTGGTCCTTGTGTTGTTATGTCGACAGCATCATCCCACCGTGGGTTCAGGTTGTTGTAGATGATCCTAGTCTTAGCAATTCGCTTCTGATACTCATCTGTGAGAACAACGTAAGGATCACTGCTGCCATTCATGTCACAGGCTTTGAGATCTTCGGCCTCCACGACCTTGATTGTGAAAACGTAGGTTGTTGATCTGCGGATTTTCTGTAGCTGCGGGCCTGCGTGCTGTGCAATCACTTCCGCACATCCGTCGACATTGATCTCACGCTCAAGCCTGTCGAGCTGCGAGAGGGCATATTCGATATTATTCAGTTTGACGAGGGACTGTAATTTTCGGTCAGATACCGGGGACCAGGCGACGCACTCTGAAATCATATCGCAAGCTTACCTCCGGGAAAAATTGGAAAGGCTCAATTTTTTCCTTGCTTGTCCATGCTTCCTTCGCCATTTGCATTATCTTTTCCTGAGTAGTCTGATTCATGGCCGCCTCTTGATCAGGAGACAGCCGATCCATTTCTCTCGAAAACATTTGTTCCAACAATTCGCAGTATCGTGCCACACCTTTCCCGATAGACTTAGAAAGGGCAGTCATAAATTTTGCGTACTGCAAGTCATCATCCCACCCAAGTTGAATCATCTGTTCAACCACTTGATTGAAGGAGCGGAATATGTCGATCACCGACACGCTGTGTCGGTAGTCTTCAGGAACCACATCTGTCCAGTCACCGGCCCGGACAGTAAAGGGATCCTGTCTAACTGCCTGTTCAACCCAGTCCAAGACTTTCTGATCAGTTAAGCGAATCCAGCGCCATACAAAGTCTTCCAGAAGACTTTCCACGTGGAAAGGGAAAGTGACACTATCCCAGCGTTAGCAACAAATACACCACAACAATGAACAGGGTCTTACTCAGGAAAGGCCTCTACGAAGAGCCGGCGAGTCGCTGTCAGTTGTTTATACAAGTCAAAGCCATCTTCCAGCTCAACATCTTCCCCTCTCGATTTGGCTTGTTGCACGATTCTGACAACCATCTCATGCGCATCTTCCGCAAATATAGGGAGGATGTTTGTAAGTAGAATGTTATAGGGATTTACCCTAAGATCTGTCAGTTCTGATGAGTGCGCTACTTGAGGATCAGCCTCTTACCCCATAATTTCCGGATTATTTCGATATCGCTTCCGTATTTTCTGTGCGAGTTTCATGATGGCATCGCCGAGCTGGATGACGTGGTGTGGCTCCCAGGTTTCTGCCTCCACTGGGACAGTCTGTCCTAAAAGTTCTTGATACTTCTCAGTTGCCTTTTGCGCGAGCCCGTCCTGCACATAGGAGCGGAACCGATCGATATCTTCCAAGTCTTCGGTGTAGTTCGGGTCGAGCTGTATGTGATTTTCCAAGACGTACATCACCGGGCCAATAGGACGCGGCTTAGCTTCAAAACAATCCATCATTACATCGTACAGTTCCCGGAGTAAAGCTTCGTGGAGGGAGGATAGCAGCTCTTGCATCAACAAAAGATCCTGGATTGTCCATTTGCTCCTGTCAGATATAACAGAGGCCATAAAACTTTGTCGTTTCTTGCCCTCTGACGGAGGTGTTTCTTTAACAAACGTAAAGGCAGAATCAAGAGTGTCAAGATCAATCTCGTTGTCCACGAACTTTGTTCTTATGATGTCCAGGAACAATACAACCCTAGAAAAGCTAGGTATTCGCCAGCGAAGGCATATTTCATTTAGCAGTTCTGTGGACTGCTTGGAGAGTAGTTTCATTGACGGTGTTTCCGAAGTAGCTGCCGTAGATTCGATCTCGCGATCCTTTAGGTCGTGACTCAGTGTCAGACCCAGAATGAATTTGTACATTGACCTTGGGTCCGACGGTATGAAGGTGTACGTATCAGATTCCTCAGAATTATTATTTGGGTCGTCTGACAACGACAGAGAACTCAGGTCGATAGGTTGGTCGATCACATAGGAGACCGGCCGGTCAGACATTGTTCGAGACAGAGGTGTAGCGTTTGGATCGTTGCTCTGGTCAGCGGCATTCGCATTGAACCGCGGCAGTGCACCGCCTGGCGTACTTTTTGCGAGCTCTGGATTTGACTGTACGATTGCCAGCATCATTTGCGACAAATCCGGGCTCTCGCTCTTTTTCCAGTGTTCATAAGCTTCCTCGTTATCAAAATCTTCCCTGGATAACGTCTTCCGCGTTTGGAGGTTCAGGTGAGCCTGATAAGTTTTCAAGTCCTGAAGGGCTGCCTTTCCTGTCCATACGCCTCTGTTTTTGTCAATGTCGGATTGGGCCTGGTGGGTACTTATGCCGAATATCTTCGCGACATGCTGCACGAGAGGCATGTCTCTAACATCGTAGCTGAGGGAAGTTGTGGTCTCAACCGTCGCCGTCGGCCCGCTCGCTTGCATAAGATCATGATCCTGGGAGAGAAGTTTGTTCTCTAGAACTGATAACCTGTTTGCTAGTTCAGGCCGGTCCTTGTCCCAGTCATGGTCTTTCAGGATCAGCGCAAACAGTCGCACGAAAAGGGCGACATGTCTGTCCACCATAAATTTCCAACTATCGTCATCTGAATCTTTCCCTTTACTCAGCTCTTTGGTCGCATTTGAGTAGAAAATAAGGACAAGATCCTCCGCTCGGCGGTCCTTCTCCATCCGCTTCTTGAATGACTGATCTTTCAGAGTGTTGAGAAACGCGGCGAATGTCCTAACGACCAGGTGATCCTGATATTCCTTCCTTCTCTCCTTTCCCATAAGAACCCCCGTCAGCCTCTTCTCAAGCTCAGACACGAAGCCATTGGGGAACCTCGTGCTCTTCGAGTCTCTAACCAGCGAGAAATCGCTCATCAGATCATGGAAGGAGGTTGACGCCCGTTTCGGGCGCGGCTGCGGAGCGGCAGAGACATTCTGTATGCGACGAGAACGAGGATTCAAAAGATACGTGAGATACGCGACTCGTAGAGCATAACTGTAGGCGGCCGAAGAGTTCACCGGGCGCCTGCGCGATGCGGACAGATTGCGGGAATGGCGAACTTCATTCTGAAGACTGTTAATCCGTCGGTTGATGCCTCGGGACTGAGTCGATGATGTCGACATGAGGAGATTTTCTTTCTCTCTCTCTCTCACTATTTCAAAATTCAACTGCACTCAATGAGGGGGGAGGGTGCGGAGACCATGGATAGAGGATTTACAACCAAACCACTAGCGAGCGCGTACGGAGCCAAATCAAGTTTCATAGACCGCGAAATGAAGGGTCGAATCGCAGAATCAGGAATGCGGGATGAGAGTGAGGGGTTGACCCTTCAAGAACAAAGATGGGTTTGTTTAAGAAAGGGGCGCGGGATCGAATGTTTTTGTTGCACCTGAAACACAAAGCTTCCCGATCAACTGACGTAGTTATAGTGTGGCCCTTCTGCCCAAGAGCCTCGAACAGTGTCGCACCACTCAGCAAAGCGCCGGCCTTACTCGCGAGCTAAGTATCTCTAATTTCCTACAGTGTTTATAATTGACCGCTTTATTGAATCACACTCTGTGAATTGTTGAGGCGCACATAATATGAACGCAGCTATAATGGTACATGCAATACTCTGCCCTAAGGTACATACTTCAGTATGGTATCCCACAGCGGTCTCTATCTGCTCTTTGCTCTTTTTTCCGTTCAGAGTGTTATCAGTCGAGGGAAGTTGACGATGCCTACGATGTCTCTGGAGTGGCTTAACGCTTTAGGAACCTGGTCTCCATCCATCGTCCTCTTCTCTCGACGGCCAAATCGGCTGCAGTTCTGGTCTGCTTTGGTCCAGGACGTGCTACATTATGGACAGCTGCAAGCCAATGATCGACATCGACATAGCACAGATGTCCTATCCCACATAGGACAAGGAACCCCGGGTCTTAAAAGCTGGCAGTATAAGCAATTGCTCCATCCCGCCACGATTGAGGCACAGAATTGACCTTCCGCACTAATGTGAATTGACAATCAGACCTTTGTTTGAAACCGTAAAAGAAAAACTTGCACTGTAGTATTTACACAATATGAAATCAAACCACTACAAAGAGTCCTCACCGGCCTTGCGAGCCTGCATATCAATGTCAGTACAAGTCTCATGCCACCAGTGCCAAGACAGGATTCATAAACGTACCGGAACAGCACTCGCACCTCCAAGCTCCTTCTCCAAGCCGTCGGGATAAGTCTTTGGGACGCTGGGCTTGTCAGGGTAGTACAGGCTCACGACACCACAGAGAGTAAGGAAGGTTGCGATGAAAGCTCCAATCTGGAACAGGCCTTTGCGGGGTGTGACATGGGTATATTGCTCGGGACTGAAAACGCCGAGGATTTCATTCTCCTCGTGAACGGGCTCGCCAAAGTTCCTTCTCTCCTGCTTATCCCACCAGTCGCCGTAGGGGTCTCTGAAAGCACGCTTCACACGAGGGGGGTTCTGATAACCTCCGTTCTAGAAGCAGACCGAAGGCGTCAATCGGGGAAAGATCCAGCACCCGGGGCACGATAAACGACATACCTGCAAAGGATCATCAATCTCAGCTGCAGAAAGGCTTCGGACTTGCGAGAACGAGGCGCGCGGAGCGGTAAAGCGAGCAGCAACCTGGGGCAGGCGCCGGGTCAAAATCCGCGAGGACAGCATCTGCGTGTGACTCTTAGTGACGGTTAAAGGGCCGTGAAATTCGACATTGAGGTAGACGCGGAGATGGATTCTTACCGTTTTGCTGGGTTACGACGCCGAATTGGTGAGTTTGGGAGCAAAAGAATGGCAAATACGCTCACTCGAAGGGAGTGGAGGTGCAATGACGGGGTTCGGATTAATTGGAGGTTTGCGGAAGCGATGGTGAGGGAGCCTTACCGCCTCAGGCAACCAGCTGCCAGAGAACCCCGGCGCGCTTACATACACGTCTCCTCGTACTCTTCGTCACCAGATGAAAAAACCACTCCTTCATACATTTTGTCGATCAAGGTGCTTTTTCAACTACCAGCCACGCTATCGTGCCGATAACTATGCCAAACTTCGTGTGGCATCTCTACCAGTTCATACCTATCTATTGATGTTAAATTTATCCCGTCTGACCGCGTCCTCGTTGGGAAAACTGGGGTCAGCCGCAAAGAGGGCCCCTGTCGTCCGTGGTAACAAGATATGCAAGACGGAAGCTTGAATGGTCTATCACACCACAACGATGAACGCGTGAATGTTGAGAATGAAGACAAATCATTGAATACCTCTGCTCTAGGCGATTCACCTGATTTCGAAAATCGCGATTTAATCCCATCCGAGTCCAAGGAAAATGGAGTCCCAACCGATCCAACCGAGGGGCCTCCGTCCAAGAGACGAAAGCTTGCAGGACCAGACAATTCGCGCCGTTCAACACCCCGGCCACCGTCGCCTCCCTGGAAGAAAGCGGGTGTCGATGGGCCGACATCATTCCTGCAGGATGGGAAGCGCAGGTCTTCCCGAGTCAATGCGATTCCCCTTGAGTTGCAGCCACCGTCAGACAAGCGGAAAACGCGTGCAGCGCAGAAATCTACCGTAAATAAGAACCTTTCCGGTGGTGGGAAGGTCGTCGCCTCGTCGCCCCTGTCCATGAGTGTGTCCCAGTCGGGTATGAATGGGAAACATACTAGTGGCAACTTGACGACTGGATCGCCGAGGACTGCGACTCCGAGGGGCGCAAGTGCCAGGCGGCGCCGTATCTCACGATCACCAGCACCGAGGCAAACACCTTCACGGACGAGATCTCAAAGTTCAGCTACTTCAGTCCCTAATGGCCCTACTTCGAACAAGGCACGATCGAACCGGTCCCCCTCGAATGTCACTTCAACGCCGACAATCGGAACTGATGAGTTAAGGAATGATATCGGGGGTGAGACTGAATTAGGAGACGAACAGGGTCAGCGGGTGCCGAGGCTGCGAATTAAAGTCAAGAAGCCTGTTATTGGGTTTCAGCATCCTTCCCATGTGGTTCCTCCCCGGAAATATGATTCTTTCAGGGAATGGCTTGAGAGCCGAGAAGGCAGAATAGAAGATGGTGCACTCCTGACGCCCGAGGCAGCACTCGAGGAAGCTCGGAAGAGATGTCGAGTCTTGGAAGCCACAGAGCCTGGCGGTCTTCTGAGCCCTGAAATATGTTCCGCATACTTACCGGAGCAACAGGAAGAACCACCGCAACAATATTCACATCAAGACCACCTCGTCGCTCATGCCTTGTACTTCAAGAAGCTTCTTGACCAGGAGCACCGACGCCATCGCAATACAGCGAGACTTCTTGCTCAGTGGTGTGCTGACGCATGGAGGAAGCGCAATAAGCGCCCAGAGGATATTCTTAGAGAAAAACAGGAAGAGGTGCGCGGAAAGCGCAAGCAACTGGCTAAGGATCTTCAGAAAATGTTCGACTTGGCCCGGGCGGAGGTTGATCGGATGCGTCTCGCACGCTGGGAGGAAGAGCGGAAAGTGGAGGACCAGCGGGCTCTAGATCGCGCAATCAAACAATCTACCATGCTGTTCGAGAAAAGACGGCTGGAAATTCTTGGAGAGACTGGCAGCGATTTCCCTGATTCAACAGATGCTGAAGAGAGTGGAACGGATGTAACTTCCAGCAATGAGGAAGAGGATGAAAGCAACATGTCCTCTACGGATTCGGAAACTGAGGATGAAGACGAAGTTGACGATGATGAGGGTTTGACAGCGGAGGAGCTGCGGCAGAAGTATGCTGATTTACCCCAATCCACTTTGGTTTCAGACCGTGAATCTGTGGCTTCCGACGATAGCGAGTCTTTTGATGGCACACATACCTCACATATACCTCAGAAAATGGAGGACATCAACAATTCTCAGGGCGGAACGCCGCTGGAGCAGATTGAACTGGACGAAGTCGATCCAATGCTCCTCGACGATAGCGAAGACGAATCTACAGACATGGATGATGATATGGGCGATAGTGATGAGGATGGAGATGCCGACGACATAGACTCGGATGAGGAAAGCGATGATGGACCGGGGCTATTAGGATTCTTCTCATCAAAAGATCGCGTGCTGAATGATGCTCACCACTTTGACAATGAAGAAGGTGATGATGCTTTAACTAATCTAAACCATGAAGATGGCCCTGGTTTCGACGATGACGGACAGTCCGTTTCAGCCGACGAGGACGACGATGAGGAACTGGAGGATGCAGATGAAGTTTCTCTGGTTCCGAATGGTCCTTCGAACTCGGGATCTATGTCTCAGGCAACGGCCGAGGTTTCTCCTGTAACCGAAACTCCTGATGAAAAGCAAGCTGGACAAACTGAAGTGGTCGATAACGACATGGCTGCTGCTGCTCCTCCCGAAGGTCCAGCACCCCTCGAAGATTCAGCCCCTCTTGAAGATCCGGGTGCTATTGACACACGGGATGATGCGATGGAAGAAGGTTATCGCCAGCAGTCTCCCCCTTCGATCAATAACTTGGATGAGCAAGATCTTCGCCAGAATGGAGGGGCATCTAGCGAAGCATCTCCTGGTACGCTTGCAACAAAACCCTCTGAACCTGAGTCTGTTTCTTCTTTCGAAGCGCCTGGGGAAAAGCCGCCTCAGCCAAGTGAATCCCCCGCTCCTGGATTGAAGACGCCGATACCGCATCTACTCCGGGGAACTCTGCGAGAGTATCAGCATTATGGGTTGGACTGGCTTGCTGGACTCTACAACAACCACATCAATGGTATTCTTGCCGATGAAATGGGTCTTGGCAAGACTATTCAGACAATTGCTTTACTTGCACACCTGGCCGTGGAACATGAGGTTTGGGGTCCACATTTGGTTGTCGTTCCAACGAGCGTGATTCTCAATTGGGAGATGGAATTCAAGAAATGGTGTCCTGGTTTCAAGATCATGACCTACTATGGCAGCATAGAGGAACGCAGGCAGAAGCGCAAGGGCTGGACCGACGATACGAGCTGGAATGTATTGATCACTTCTTATCAACTGGTGCTGCAGGACCAGCAGGTCCTGAAAAGAAGAAACTGGCATTATATGGTTCTTGATGAAGCTCATAATATCAAGAACTTCCGTTCTCAAAAGTGGCAGACACTGCTTACTTTTAGGACCCGCGCACGGCTGCTTCTTACAGGTACACCGCTCCAGAACAATCTCACCGAACTATGGTCCCTCCTTTTCTTCTTAATGCCTTCTGATGGTGACGGGACCGGCATTGAGGGTTTTGCCGATCTCAGAAACTTTTCTGAATGGTTCCGCCGCCCTGTGGAGCAAATCTTGGAGCATGGCAGAGAAACAATGGATGATGAGACAAAACGAGTGGTTACGAAACTCCATACCATCTTGCGTCCTTACATCTTGCGCCGCCTCAAAGCCGACGTCGAGAAGCAGATGCCAGCAAAGTACGAGCACGTCGTTTATTGCCGACTTTCGAAAAGGCAGAGGTTCTTATACGATGGGTTTATGTCCATGGCTCAAACCAAAGAAACTCTTGCATCTGGCAATTACCTCTCTATTATCAACTGTCTGATGCAGCTGCGGAAGGTTTGCAACCACCCGGATCTCTTTGAGACTCGGCAGATATCGACGTCATTTGTGATGCCTCATTCCGTGGCCACCGAATATGCGAGCAAGGAACAACTCGTTCGGCGGCGGTTGCTCTATGAACATCCCCTCACGAAGCTGGATTTGGACTTTCTCAACCTGGTTCCTATCTCGAGAGAAGATATCTCACGAAGGTTGGCAGACGATAGCACTAGGCTAATGGCTTACGGACCCTTCAACATGCTCCGGGAACGTCAGTACAAGCGCACGAATTGGCAAATGATGTTCGACGGGTCTACGGTGCAGTCCACGCTCGAGGCATTGGAGAACGACGCCAGAAAACGCAGGATGGCGGAATTGGAACGGTGTCTCTACTTCGAATCGAAGCGCCATGGCCGTCGACCAGTGTATGGAACGAGTCTCGTCGAATTTCTCACCGCGGATAGCAAGCAGAAACCAACTCTGGGCGGCCGTCCCCAAACGCAGTCCCTCGCGGAGTGGTTGTCGAATCGGTCATCCGTTCTCGCGTCGATGATTTTGTCCATGGAAGAGCGGTCTCAAGCCATGGATGGTTACGTCAGACGTTTCGCCTGTGTTACGCCGGCTGCAGTTGCCTCTGGTATTACAGAGGCAGCTTTGACTCCTATTGAAACCCGTTACTTGACCGAAAAGGAGCGTTTCCCTCCTTATGATCCGTTCCATGAGGCCCAGATGCGTCTTTCAATCGCTTTTCCGGACAAGAGGCTGCTGCAATATGACTGTGGGAAACTGCAAAGGCTCGATAAGTTGCTACGGGATCTTAAAGCCGGTGGTCACCGAGCCTTGATATTCACTCAGATGACCAAAATGCTTGACATTCTGGAGCAGTTCCTCAACATCCATGGGCACCGGTATTTGCGACTAGACGGTACAACCAAAGTGGAGCAGCGCCAGATTCTGACCGACCGCTTCAACAACGACGATCGCATCCTAGTGTTCATTCTATCCAGCCGATCCGGTGGCTTGGGTATCAACCTGACGGGCGCTGATACTGTGATCTTCTACGATCTTGACTGGAATCCGGCCATGGACAAGCAATGCCAAGATCGGTGCCACCGTATTGGACAGACGCGCGACGTCCATATATACCGATTCGTCTCGGAGTATACGATTGAATCGAACATTCTCCGCAAGGCAAACCAGAAGAGAATGCTAGATGATGTCGTCATCCAGGAGGGTGAATTCACCACAGACTACTTCACCAAGCTGGACGTCCGTGACATGATCGGCGAGGAAGCGGAGGCACAGGATGAAGCCAGCGCTGCCATGGACCGCGTCCTATCCAGCCGGGTTGCCACGGGTGGCTCTCGGGTCTTTGAGCAGGCCGAGGACAAGGAGGATATTGATGCGGCCAAGAACGCCCAGAAGGAGATGGAGCAGGCTGACGACGACGACTTCGGGGATCGCAGCATTTCGCATACACCCGGTCAGGTGGGCACTCCGTTGGCCACTGGTCCAGAGGAAGCGGAAACACCTGGTGCGCAGCTCATCACCACGCCGCAGATCCATGGTGTGGATGAGACAGTAAATGTCGAGCTTCAACCCGGTCACATCGACGACTATCTCCTGCGCTTCATGGAATGGAACATGAAGGATGAACCTCTCGTTCTGCCCCCCGATAAGACAAAGAAGAAGTCCAAGAAGGGCAAAGAGCACCGCCTCAGCAAGAGACGTCGCTGATTTGCAGGCTCTGCGGGCCTCGCTTGATTTCTACTCGTTGGACCGCATATACGGGCTGACTGCGAGGATCGGTCAGTCCTGCTTGTATTACTATTGTGTCTTTTTTTCCTTTCTTTTTTTTTTTTTTTTTTTTTTTTTTTTTTTTTTTTTTT
>NW_022984029.1:0-14284 GCF_010724455.1 Aspergillus lentulus
CCCTTTCAGTAGGGGCATAACGTCGGCGAGAGTAATCTTCGCGTTATCTAGGGCATACAAGCCCCGACGTTGATATTGGCTCCATATACCGGCCGCGAGTCCTCACTCAGTAACCAAGTAATAGTTCTGGCCACATCCTCAGGTTCAATCAATGAAAGTCCCTCCTGTTTGTAGGACTCTTCTATCTCCGCCAACGACTTGGCACCTGGAGCAAACTGCGGGAGCATGGGGGTATTTGTGACTCCTGGAAGATGTGTTGCTGATCAGCTCTTGAAGGAAGAGGAATAGAATAACAGAAGCCGGCTCACCAGGAGAGACATTATTGACCCGGATCCCCAGGGTAATTGCATCCGGCGCCACGCAGTGTGTGAAATAAGCACACGCCCCCTTTGATGTCCCGTATGCATACACGTCCGGTATGTGAGAGAAGCCAGCGATACTGCCAACATTGACTATACTTCTATCGCCGACAGGGAGATTCTTCATGGCACGCACCTCTTCCCGCGTGCAGTAGAACACACCATTCAGGTTGGTATTCAGGATCTTGTTCCATTCCTCGTTTGTCTCCTCTGCAATTGTAGGTGTGCGTCTCATGCCAGCGCCCTGAGCTATACCGGCGACATTGGCGGCTCCGTGGAGGTCACCGTATGTGGAGATGATACCCCGGAGCCATTGCTCAACTTCCGCGGAGGAGGTCACATCCACTGTAGTGCAGCGTATTTCGGTTGATGAATTGATATCCTCGATTGAACGCTTGAGAGCATGAAAATTCTTGCATGAGATATCGCTGACACAGAGAACCGCGGCACCCCGTTCAGCAAGTAGGCGACAGGTTGCGGCACCAATCCCAGATGCGCCGCCAGTGATGGCAAATATCTTGGATGTGACTGATGCCATTGTATGAAGATATGCCTTAGCAGGTTCTTTGTGACTAAATTTGGCGTCTTACGACTCACCGTCAATGGTTTGTGATTAGCAAGTTCAAGGTACCCTCTTCGAAGACTATTAATGTTCAACAGATGAGATTTTCTCCAAACAGTCCCACCTCTTGGCAGTGTTGCTGTAAATACTCCTTGCGAAGATAAATCGTTAGCGGCGGCCATCAGTTTAATATCTCATGCAAGGGTCAGTGTCACAGGAATAAAATCCACAAAGATGAGACAAGCTGTCGACATTGTTGTACATCGTAGAATGAGTTGCCAAAGTGAGGCTGTCAGGATTGCTCATATTCGGCAGGGTCTGTTAAGAGACACGGTACCAATACCAATCTGCGTCTCAAAAACCCTTGCTTTGACTACAATGTTAGGAGCGAGCATGCAATTATGCATTCCATTTAGCCACCATTTGATTTGGATCAACCAATAATGAGGAAACACACAGGTATTTGAAGCAGTGGCCAGGCAGTGGCTGTCTAAAGTTGGTCATGTGCATTTATACTAGAGAACGCGCATGAATCCAACAGCAAAATCTGTTCTCGAAGAGAAATAGCTCCGGATCACCTTGATCTGCGGAATCAAAACCGCAGCAGGCAACAGATCAATGGGCGAAGGACAACGGCCATCTGTACTTAGCCATCTATTTTTCCTTTTTTCTTCCACTCATTGATGGTGTATGAAGGCAGGGGGTTGGCGAAATATGAATAGCCCGCGGGCCTCAGCCACTAAAAGTCTCCTGCTGTTGGGTCTCATGAATGCTTGAAATCTCACACATGATAACAGCCGCGTCATTCTGCATCCAACTTGCTCATTCCATTAACAACATCTTTCCATGTATGGTTGGATCTGTAACAAGCTCAGAGTAGAAGTGCGAACCCACACCGCCACTGTTAACATGAATTTCAATAACATAATAATAAAGACAAGAGGAATATAATGCTAAAGGTCAGGCTCATCAGACAGCTACACCATAATTTTGCTCTCTTCAATGACACAGGAACAAAAGAACTACACGAAAACCAAACATAGTGACCTATCTTAGCTACTAATACAACCGCCAAGGCAAGATGACGAAGGATACTACGCAAGTGTCTCATTCACAAGAGGAACTGCGTGCGCCATTCGAAGTATTGAGTCGGGCCCTGTCGTTTGAACATGAAGACCACCGGCTGTGGTGGAAACAGGGAGGCTCCAAGCTTGCCACATATCTGAAGCTCGCAAGATACAGCATGGCATCCCAGTACCAACATCTGCTGATGTTTTACTCCGTCTACGCCCCAAACCTTGGTCCATATCCTAACGAGAAGAGAGACAACGTTAACTGGGTCTGCGCTATCTGCCCAGGAGGCGAGAACCTAGAGCTTAGCATGAACTTCCAGCAACAGTCCAAGTGCACTGTGCGCATGGCTGCAGAGACACTTGGCCCGCTTACCGGCACCGAGAAAGATCCCACAAATGTGGCCGCCGAAAATAAGCTGATTGACGATCTAAGAGCTCTCCAGCCGGATCTCAATTTCACCTGGTTTGACCATTTCGAACGGGAGGTTGTGGTACCCAAGGAGGTGGCTTTGAACCACAAGCAGGCTATCAATTCCGTCCCGTACAAAAATCAGAGACTCCATGGGCTCGATTTGGCCGAGGGGGCCTTCACGCTCAAGTCATACTTCTTGCCTTCAATCCGCTCCGCGGTCACCGGAGTCGACACAACACAAATTATGTTTGACTCTATCCGAAAGCTGGCGTTAGGGAATCCCAACTTCAACTCAGCTTTGGACATGTTGCAGGACTGGATGATTCCCACAAGAGGTCGTTTTATGGGAGATTGGGATGTAGTCTCCTACGATGCTATCGACGCCGAGGAAGCCAGGATCAAGGTTTACACAGGCATTAAAATGGAGTCGCTAGAGCAGGCCTGGGATATTTGGACACTGGGAGGGCGACTTCAGGGCGACGTTGTCGACAAAGGATTCGAGCTTGTGAAGAGGCTCTGGGGGCGTCTGATGGATGATGAGCCATCGACATGCGAATTGAAGTACTGCATGCAGTGGGTTTGGGAACTGAGAACCGATGTCTCTATCCCTGTTCCGAAACTATACTTTACTGTTGCAGAAGCCGAAGATCACTATGTTTCTGACGCAGTAGTGGAGATACTTGAGTACCTCGGTTGGGACGAGCATGTCCAAACCCACCGAGCTTTGATGGATGAAGCCTGGTCAGCTATTATTTCTGGGAATATATCTGCAAGGAATTGCTCAGCTAACTGGTGACAGGTCCTTGAATCAAACAAAAGAGAGCTACTTTGCTTTCAATTATATATCAGTCACGTACCACAGCATCAAAGGACCATATATCACAACTTACGGCAACCCCAGTGGTCCAAGGCCTGTCTTTAAAGAATAGCGTCCCAGTACTAGGCATCAGGAATAGTAGAAGTTTAAGAATCACCATTGGGTCCGCCCCAGTAGGACCGTAATGTTTACAGCCTTGTAAGATCGGCTTCTAAGCTTGATATCAACCGGTCAGATCAGATGAAGGGAGCAAATAACAATATATTTGTCATGGAATGAAATTCTACGAAACATTTGGCCGGTTGACCTTCGCGATTCGCGCGCGCACTGAGATCCTTCGAGATTTGGGCTGCGCTCTGAACCCTTTCGCTGCGTTCTTACTCCTTCAAAGCTTGGAAACATTGTCCATCCGAGTGGAAAGGCATGTCAGCAATGCCATGGCGTTGGCAACTTGGCTGCAGGATAATGAACATGTGTCCTGGGTTTCATATCCTGGTATGACAACACTCCTACCTGAGAAATTCACCCGAAATGGTCAAATAGCGCTCACTGAATTTGATTTTAGGCCTAGAAGATCATCCATCTCATCAATTGGCCAAGAATTATTTCAAGAGGGGATTCGGTGGAGTGACCTCGTTTGGTATCAAGGGCGGCGCTGCGGCCGGGACCAAAGTCCTGGATAGCTTCCGGTTGATCAGCCACGTCGGCAAGTGGGTAGCTCTAAGACCTTCGTAGTTAAACATTTGGAGGCTAACAATATTTTAGTGTTGGAGATGCAAAGTCAGTAACCATAAAAATCATTAAATTTGTTTCCACTTTATGCAGATCGTTCGCCTCCGATCCGTTCTTGCTAACAGGTGCGGACAGGACGCTTGCCTTACACCCGTGGTCAACAACGCACGAGCAGCTAAAACCGGAAGAAAGGATCGCAAGTGGTGCCACAGAGGTTTGTGTCTGACAGATTTTATGTGTTGTCCAGGGTTAATGCTTTTTAGGACCTTATTCAATGCTCCGTCGGCTTGGAACATATCACCGATATCATCGCCGATTTCGAACAGGCTTTTGCAGCGGCAGATCGGGGAGCCAAGAGTAGACTGTAGATCAAGCGTGCCATCATCAATTTTGCTCACTATATTTCCCTCATTGAATTCATCCCCCGGAAAATACCAACAATTCTTGGTTTGCGACCTGTATAGGGAGGTTGTCCTATTCGAGCTGAGATGTGAATAATAAACCCTAAACCGAGCACATGAAAGAGTTTGTGATGCCTGCACTTCTATTTTCTATTAATAATCGCTTGCTCCAAGAACTCTTTATGGTTTAACCAAGAATTTTTAAAGGGGTGCAAGTTAGCAGAAACTATTGCGAATCATAGAAATCCTCCTATAAACCAGACGACGCATCTACTCTTCAAAGGTCATGTTACCGGATTTCAATGATCAGCACACCTTTTTTAAGCCTTCTCAATTGTCCGCATCTGCTGCACCGTCTCACTCACAGAGGTAGAGTCCCCCTCCCCGCTATTGAGCATATTAAGTTTCTCCTCTATCTTGTTGTACTTCCGGAAGGCGAGCAGGAACAAGACGGCCGTGACGAGCATAACGCCGCTCAACGAGGCGTATTCTACGAGGACCTTAGGGTCTTTTGAGACGGGTGAGAGTGTGATGCCCAGCATCGAGCCGATGGTGCAGGTGACGAGGAAGAGAGCTGATACGATGCTACGCATAGACTTAGGGGCTTTGGTGTATGCGTACTCCATGCCGGCGACGTACGCAAGGACTTCAGAAAGCGCCGTCATTGTGTAGACGGGGACTTGCAGGAAAACACTAACCTGTGTTTTTTGTTAGGCTCTCGCTGGGATGAGCGAGAATGGTTGAAAGAAAGTCTCTTACATCATTTGGCGTTCTTCCACCATCGCTGCAATATCCGCTGAGTGGATGTTCGTAGCATGGAGGCGATCGGTAAATCACTGCGACCTGGGTCAGCAGGCCTTGGAACAGTGAGTTGAGACATCTTACTACTAACAGTCTTGAATCCCTGCTGAGTATCCAATGGCACATGCCATCACCAGGAAACCGGCGGTGATTCGACTGATCGGTTTAAAGCTGAGGCGAAATCGTCGCAGGGTTGGGTAGACGAATTTTTCCCTAGAGAATGTCTTAGTTTGCACCTCTAAAATGAAATATAAGACAGCCTAAAAGTATGCGTACATGGTTGGAAGAAATGTCAAAACCATGATTGGATTAAAGCATCCCACTATGCCTCAATTAGTGCTCTCATAACGCGTAAGGATCCCCGGTTGCAATACTCATGTCATTCGGAATTCCGTAGGTTTTCATGGCTGCTGCCTGGCTAACCAGGTTGCTGTTGGTCTGTCCGTAACAAACCCAGAAAATGGGACTGCAATCCAGCTTAGTCTGCTGCAATCCAAGTCTTTGATGGGTAGTTGAGACTTGAGACTTACAACACACAACTGACGAAAGGCGTGAAAATTGTCAGTGCACAAACATCAGAAGCCTCATGTCGCTTTGGGTAACTCACAAAACAGAACATGCGACGAGTGCTCGTTTCAATTCATCAACAAATGCATCGTCCCAGGGAACGGTAGTTGCAGGGTGAGTTTGTGCCAAGACTGACGGCTTTGCAGCATCGAGATTGCAGCCTCTCTTGAAACCTACCCAGAAGACTCGCATTGCTTTGATTAGAACTGAGCCACTTGGATTCTGGACAACTAGAAATAATGAGTAAGTAACAACCATCGCGTGAATGACGGAAGGTGGATTTGTCGCTTACCATATCTTCCTCGGCCCACTGCCAATGCGCCAACTGGTAACACCCAGAAGCAGAGCGGTAGGAGGAATGCAGCCCAGAATGAAACTTTCAACTCTAGCCACTGAATCGCATGTCCGTGAGTACATTAGGACAAAATATGACATGGATGCACCCACAGATGCCGGTATCACGGAGAGTGAGCCAATATTGATAACCCTTAGACGAGGTCAGTGTGTTGTTTTCGTAAACCGCGACCAATGGCTACTGACCAGTAGTAACGACCATAAATAGTCTGAATTGTGACGTTAGGATCTACAATGACCTTTTCTCCGCTTGACAGTGTTTTGGTCCGGAGAGGTTTCCTCGCGTACTGCTCAGCGATTAGAGGAGCAACATTGCTCTTGATCCCTACTAGACGGCTCCGACCGTCCCTGTCGGGCCTTTTGTATGGCCGCCAGCACCCCCCATCCCAGCCACGGCATCACCCCTCCCTGTCAGCCCCTGCTGTTGGGTGCAGACAAGCCAGGTAGCATTCAACTCATCTCCAGGCACCTGATCAGACCACATTAGTCACAGAGTCCCAATCTGCTGGTGTGGTTGTGAAATCAGGGTGCACCCATTAGGATTAGCTTACTAAATAGGTTTTGCCAGGGGCACTGCTCCCCACCTAGGCCATACTGCTTCTCACACCTGATAATCTAGGTTATCTAGCAGGCCTAATTAATAGCTCCCTGGTCCTATTCCTGCACAACCATCCACACTAAACTTAGTACCCATCAGGGGGTGGAATCTTGCGCAGGCAGTGCATCTCTATGGTAGAGATATATATCTCTGCCTCCTACCTAGTTTGGGCCTGTAAACTAGTGGTCCCCTTGCTCCTATAACCTAAACTAATGGTTTAGCCTAGTGATCCTGCAGCCTCCCTTATTAATAACCACTGTCTATGCACTGGAATCCCTATCCTAGATACTAGGTAGCTAACCACACTGTTAGGGTCCCTGTTAGATGGTTCTTATAGGGATCCAGCCCCTGGTGCTAGATATAGTAAGCACAGGATTAATCAGACCCACTACAGCTACTAGGGATATCCCACCCTGATAGTTACTGGCAGCTGCAGCTAGCTGCAACCTAAACTAATTATTATACTAGATCTCTATAATAGCAGCAGCTGGCCACAGCACAAGCTAATCTATATGTAGTATTATAGGTGCCCCTAGCCCATCTGCTGCAGTGGATTAGTTAATAGGTATAAATCCTAACCCTAAGTATATAATAGTCCTAGGACTCCCCCTGAAGCCCCCTTTCAGATCAGGAGTTAAAGGTGTAATTAACTTATCTATAGTATAGGGATCCAGACTAGGCCTAGCTAGCACCTACACTCTGCCTACTAGGGCTGATGGGGCCACAGACTGGATGATACTAGTTTAAAATAGATTAATTATGCTAGATCCCCTGGTGAAACTAACAGGATAGGACTAAGGCTAGGAAAAAGAGGGGAAAAAGTAATATATCCTCTTCCTAGCCACCTATAAAATATAAGGATTTAACTATTGCTAGCTAGCCCTTAATATAATCTATCTTTTATTTCCACCCCTTCCTATACCTTTATCTTGCCTATTAGACCCCTGACCACACAGTCCATACTACACCACACTAATATCTGGTCCGCCCTATCTGCTATAACTATGCAACCACTGTATGTCTACCTCTATAATTATAATACTATTATCTGCTAGGTATATAAGGTGGTGGTCCCTAGCTGCCTAGCATAGTAATATCTCTAGGAAACCTACTAGCTGTAGGTGGCCTATAACTATTACCTGTAGCTCCTCATGCTGCCCTAGGGTATATAGCCCTAGCAGGACTATACTAACTTCCTGCCTCTACTGCCTAGCAGTAAGTATATCCCCTAGCTGCCTACCTACTATATCTAGTACTACAGCACCTGTGGGACCTACCTTAGTAGCAGTGCCTAGTGGGTCTAGGAGTACCACTACCAGCACTATCCTATAGTCTGCTAGGAGGACCTATAACAGATTAATACCTAATATTAGTTTATAAATAGCTGCTACTGTTAGTACTAGGTGGTGGGTGTCCTTAGTATATAGCTATAGGACCTACCACCTATATAGCCTACCTTTACTATCACTACCCTGTCCTAGCCCTAGACTATATAGCCTATACTAGCCCTAACTAAGCCTACTATCCTATACTGGACTAAAGAAGTGCTGGGGAGCAGTTATAACTAACTAGGGGAGTAGGCTAGTAGTAGTAGACCCTACTAGGTCTAGTTAGTGCTAGAAGGACTTGGGGTAATAGAGGAGGAGAGGGATAAGGAGGATAGGGCTAAGGGTAATAGGCTAGGCCTAGCTACTACTAGTAAGAATAGCTGGATTATGACTGATCTGGATAATCTACTAATAGCTCTAATATTACCCCTTGTGTGGGAGTACTTAGATGCTCCTCCTATATTATGCTAGGCACTAGAAGGTCCTATAGTAAGCAGCCCTAGGAGCTCAGAGCCTGGCCTATAGGATCTATCTATAACTATTATAGTAGAATCCCCCCCACTATCCCCCCTATTAATAGTAAGCCTTATAACCACCTTCCCTGTGTCTACTATACTGGAATAGGTATAGAACACTCTTACCTAGGAGTATTAGATGCTCTAGGCAGAGTAGGGGAGGCTCTAGCCAGTAGCTAGTCCTAAGGGGTCTACCTAGCCAGCTACTATAGATAACTCTATCTTTATCTATAATATCTGGCGCCAGCAGCAGGATGATACCATACTATAGCTAATATTTACTAAATAGCCCTAATACTTCTACTAGTGGTCCCTGTGTAGCCTAGTCTATACTATAGGGATGCTAGATACCCTATAGGTCCTACCTGTGCTACAGGTATAGTGGGGTGGTAGTAGCTCTCTATCTACTACTATAGAAGAGCTGGAGATGCAGCACTAATATAATTATATTCTTACCCTTATCTGCTAGGGGATGGACTGGGTCCTTAACTAGGCCTAGGTAATACTAGAGCAGACCTATACATCTATCTAAGAGGTCTTTGGCTACTAAATACCTGGTTAGTAGATACAGAGATAACCCCTAGGATGGCTGCAGCTGGAGATGGAGTGGTGGTATATATAGTACTAGAAATAGTTTCTATACCTCCTTATCCAGGCCATCTCCCTCTCCTATAAGGATTAGAAGTATCTACTTAGGGTCTATCTAGATAAGGAGTAAGAATGCATGCTTAAAATCCTATAGTAGACTCTTAACTACTATCTGGAATGCCCTGACCTGGATATCTAGTTAGATGAGGTAAATCCCTTCTAAGCCTATCTTTAGCTTCTAGGCTAGCAGCAATGCCTTACTACTTAACTAAGCCTAGTTAAGGAGCAGGGACAACCCCTATATAAATTCTATAAGACTATAACCACTCCTAAACCTAAGAGCCACCCCTTATCCCTAAGGCCCTTATAGTAGTATACTAAGTAGCCCTGCTCTGTGCAGCACTACTAGTCCTATAGTAGTAAATCTAATAACTCTCTATACCTATACTCCAGTTCCCTAGCCTACCCTTAATATAACTATAAGTAGCCCTGGTTAGACTGTCCCCTCTAGGTAGAGCCACCTAGCCTCTAGAGAGCTGTAGTAGTATATATCTCTATCTGCCTAAGTATCTAATCCCCTGTGCCAGATGCCCTACAGACCTTTAGTACCTCTAAGCTAGATTTAGACCTAGTCCTATTACATAGCCCCCCTAGAACTAATAGTAAGTATTCCAGCACTAAGGTTATAGAGGCTACTATAGATAAGATAGAGAGCACCTATTCTAATAGTAATAGGAGTAATACAGAGAAGGGTGAGGATAAGGAGTAGGAGGAGCTAGAAGATAGTAAGGTAGAGGAGGAGGAGGAGGAGGAGGATAGGTCCTCTCTAGACTTTAATAACCTACTATAAGGCTTTAAGGGACTAGATAGTAGATCTAACCTTTACTAGGGGGAGGCTACCCCTAAGTATCCCTTCCCTAGTTAGTTCCTAGCCTTATTAGCAGCCACTGAGGAATGGATCACTAAGGTACTCTTCTCCCTCTATATTAGTTACCTTATAACTAATACTATCTACTAGTATAGGGATAAGTTTTATTCCTCCCTAGTGGCCTTTACTATAGTGCTAGGGATTTGGCCCTAGAATTATAGTTTCTATAAACTATACTACTATATTATAAAACTAGCTAGTATTGCCTAGGTTGCCCAGCTACTCCTACTAGAATATATATTATTAATCTACTACTACTGCTTCATTAGTAATATCCTAAGCTAGGACTTATATTACTTCTATATCAGATATACCCAGGAGATCCAGGGGATTTATAGTATCTAGGATATATTCTTCCCCCTAAATAATATCCTTACTATATTAGTAGTAGGCCTGAGCATTATCTATAATAAGCTGCGCCCAGGGACTATCTAATAGTCTCTGGATCTATAGATAGTCTACTATTATCAGCTACTGGACAGTGGGCTGCCTCTTACCCAGCTATGCTGATAGGTCTAGCAGGTTATTAAATTAGCTACTATACTACTAGAGTAGGACCTTCTTCTCAGCTACTAGTCTCCTATAGATATATGATTACTAGTAGATAACCCTGTAGAGTATTGATGTGGGTTCTCCTTCCTAGATATGCCTATTAACTGGCTTTATGCCACAGTGGTACTAATCCTATGCCTAATAGAGAACCCCCCTGTAGGTATAGCCCTGCTGTACTGCTATAGGAAGTAGGACCTACCAGCTATTTAGTGCTATTAGCTGTCTGTATAGATATTCCTACACTAGCTGATGCTTGCTATCTAACTCTCCTAGGGCTAGCCTGGTTATGGCAGTGAGCTTATAATAGTGAAATAGTGGAATACTACTATTGCCCTACAGAATCTATATATCCATGAGGGGGAGATGGTGATTATTATATATAATTATAAAGCCTGTGGCTGTACTATATATTAATATGTCTGTGCCTGATTCCTACCCCTATTAGTCAGCTAGCTAGTGCTACTGTATTTACTATATATATGCCTATTTATGGTAATACTGGTTCCTATCACTTAGGAGCACAGCCTGTGACATTACTAGTAAGTATAGTAGGAGGTGCAGAACCTAGCTAAGCTATAGAATATAATAGATTGCCCTATATAGCCTAGTAAGGTATATAACTCCTATAATCTCTTTACTACACTAGGATCTAAATCCCTAAGGAATCTAAGATATAGGCTATATAGCTAGCTACTATAGCAGAGCAGCTGTAAGTTCTTTAGTTACTTTATTTTCTAAGCTCTAACCTTCCACTATCTACTTATTATAATTACTAAAAAGCATCTGAAGGCAAGGGTAACTGTAGTAGACTTATACTTAGTAGTAGTAACCCTAGACAGCATCTTTATAGCTTAGGCTAGCTATAGTAGATCTATTAACTATTAGATCTATAGTATAGAGGGGTCCTAGCCCCTTTAGCCCCTCCTAGAAATGCTGTATCTGTATTAATATACCTTCTATTAGTAGTACTAGTTTATCCTAGTGCTGGTGGAGGATCCATAGCTAGCCCTAGTCTCTAGGTCACTATCTATAGCCAGCCCTAGGGCTAAGCAGCTGCTGATACTGCTAGACTAGATACTATAGTATAGAGTCCACCAGTGCTAAATACTCCTGTGGGATTTCTTCTAGTTCTATCTATGCTGGCATCTGCTGCTCTATAGTTAGTACTACTAAGTAGTGGTATAGACCTCTGCCTAGGATCACCTCTAGGCCTATTACCTACTTAGTATTACCCTAGTGGATGAGGTGATGCTCCTTAATACTCTAGACCTATATAATCTATAGGATGTCTACCCTGTGCTTTAGATTATATAGCTAGTAGCCTCCTTCCTAGAGCTCCTTATACTACTGGCATAGGCCTGCGCAGTCCCTGGGTGTACTATAGTCTGAACCTTGTAGTAGAGACTCCTAAGATATCTCTATAATAACTATAGTCTCTTAAGTATGAGGGAGTAGAAGGAAAGCCTAACTACTTATAATACTTAGGCCCTTAATAAGCATAGCTATCTATTTTAGGTTTATTAGCTAGTAGGCTATAGTTATAGGCTTATAGATCTACCTCTAATAGGCTGGCTAATCTAATATCTCTCTACCTGACATGTAGCTAGCTGGTTTAGTACTAATAGAAGTACTATAACCTCCTAAGAAGAAGGTAGGCCTTTATTTTCTTAAGTAAGCTTATATATCTAGGAAACTTTAATAATCTAAATCTAATTAGTGTATGCCTGGCTTACAGTACTTAGCAACCTAATATTACCTACTATAGAACCTGTTATTAGAAAGGATAAGGATAAGACTTCCTTAATAGTATACTAGAGCTTATTATTAGAATTACCATACCTTACAGAGGCTATTGCTGTGCTTAGAGAATTAGATGCTAAGCTGGCTTATAATAGCTAGCTATTTTAGCTTGTAGATCTGAGTTGCTAATCTGGCTAGCATTAGCTTATAGATCTTAATTATGCTAGCTGGCTGATCTAGCTTATAGATCTTACTTATAATAACTATCAGACCTGGCTTATATAGGCTAGATAGAGGTAAAGTAGAAAGGAAGTCAGTGGTGAAGCAGAAGGTAAAGTAGAAGTAAAGGAAAAGGTCTACTATATTATATTTTATAGTACCTCTTTGCTCTCTATTTACTTTAGTGAATGGCTTTAGTTCGCGAAGCCCTTTCTAAAATACTATAACTATTTTATATTCACAGATTTAAACTGATTAGGGGCGTGCATAGGAACTATAATAGTAATTTTATATAATATATAAGGAGCCTTACCTCTATCTTCTATAAATATTTCTTCTTCTTCTTCTTCTTCTTCTTCTTCTCCCTAGCTTTAAAATAACTTTCTTCTGTAAGTATACCTTGCAGGCTTAGGGCCCTGTGAGCCTAGGCTTACCTATACTTATATTAAGTAGTGCCCCCTTATCATCTCCCCTCTGTAAACTGCCTGTGTAGTATTATGCACTATCTATATAATCCTATTTCTCTTTTATTAAATATATTCTGTGAAAGTGTTATTTCTTTTCTTTCTCTTAGTTATTTTATATCTATAAGTCCCTCTATCTGTTTATCTATTTCCTTAATTATTCAACTAGCTAATATTATAATAGTTACTATATTAGTCTGTATTAATTATAATGCTTATTTTCTAGATGATATATAGATTATTAAAGCTGCCTTTATTAACTATTAAACTAATATAAACCTTGATAGCAATACCTTCTGGGTGGAGGTTATATACTACCTAGGAATAGTCTATTATTGTGTTATAACTTAGGTTATATAGATTATATATGCTACCCTCAGTCAGTAGCTAATAGTGACTAGAATTAATGTTATATAAGGGGATATTTAATGGATGGCTGAATTAAATAACCTAGTAGTTATCCCTAATGAGGGATAATTCTGTATCTTTATATACTGCACTTTTACTGAGCTAGTTAGGGGAATTTAGGGTTTAGAAATAGGGGCTTTTATATATCTAATATCTATAATTTTAGATTATATGGTTCCTATATTAGGTTTATAATACTAGACTATAAAGTCTATAATGGAGTCAGCATTACATATCTAATAGTAGGATATAAAGTAATATAGGGATGTAAATAAAGGATTAGTGGTCTGTAAGGTTAGTTATAAACTAGTTTAAAAGAATAATAGATTATAAAGATAGTAGGTATGTCTAGATAAGGTAGATTATTCCTAACCCCTAAGACTAAGAGTTAGCTCCTGTGAAGGGTAATATATTTTAGTATGTGTTATACTCTATTTATATAGGCTTAGGCCCTCTGTAGCAGCTCTACTACCTATTTCCTAGTTATTTAGATATTAATAAGGTGTTATTAGATATCCTCTATAGCTTCCTAGCCTAGGGCCTTATAAACATCCAACCTAATTAACTATAGATCTATACTAGTGACTATACAGAATGGGGTATTCTAGATAGAAGCCTAGACTAGACTAGGCATGGTCTAAAGTATAGAAAGTATATGATATCTAGCAGGCAGAGATGTAGTAATATAAGATCCTTATAGTAATAGCTAGGGTATCCTAGGTAATAAGTAAGATGTATTATAAAAGAATAATTTAGCATCTTATAGTAGCAGAGGTTACTTAGGTCTATAGAAGCTGCCTAGGTTCTAGCTAAGTAATATTCTAAGTCTTTTATCTAAGAGATTGCCATTCTTAACTAAATTATAT
>NW_022984030.1:0-13395 GCF_010724455.1 Aspergillus lentulus
ATTGAGTATATACTGTTCATTTTCATTCACATATATAGTATAGAGAACCACTTACTATTCCCATATAACCTTAAGGTATGATAGGAATATATCATTTTCTGTATTAACTATAGATTATAAAGGACTAAAACTTAATTAAGATATATTTATACACCCAGTTAATTAGTTAGTATTATATAAAGAAGATTTATATAGATTATTATTATAAAATTAACATGCTAAAGTTTAGTAGGAGTTTCCCCTAAAGTTTAGTATATACTAATATATTCCTGGTTTACTGCTGGGTATATTTTGTTAGTAGGGGTTGAGAAGTACAGCATACTTCAATGCATACTATATATAGTCTATATCTATAATAATAACTACTGGGAGCGCTAAGTTTGTGTATAATACCTCTAGATATAGCTTATTTCTACTAATCCTATTCCTGCCGCGTGATTGCTGGACTGGTACTTCTATGTTTTTGGTCTTTAGTATGTCTACTTGTAGCTAATAATCTCTTTAGTCTCTGCCTCTAAGAAATTAATCTCTTAAGTAGCTAGAGCATATTTATTAACAGAGGATTTTAGATTGTATATAGAGTGACGGCTACAGCACCTATAATGGAGGTGAGGACGGACCTTTTCTAGGTTTGCATCCATTTTAAATTTCTAAGGGAATTGTACCAAAAGTAAGAACGGCTACCAAGTACCAACTATGTTGGAAGTTCAGTAGATGTATCAAACTTTAGGGCCATTAAATCTACATGTGGATAATATGCTGTTGTGAATATGGGTTTACATAACAGATACTAATCAATGTATAATTTGATTCCCAGCCAACTATAGCAAGAAAAAAAATTGTATACAAAATGAGTCAATAAGGATCTGGAGTTCCACAGGTACTGGTAGAATGAACTTGGGTGTGTTTCCCATCAACTTGAGGAAGGCTATACAACGCCTTGGAGGGCGCCAAATGCGAATCATGTCACTCTATAGACCACTGACCCCAGTAATCCCCGGCAATGTTCAGCTGACCTGGCCGATCAGACTGGAAATTGGTCATGGTGACCTTCTGCCCCCTGATGGTCCAGTTCTCCACATGCAGCTCCATTCTCATTCCAGGTACATAAGGGACGATACTCTGGCCCAGACCGAAGCTGCCCGTGATCAAGCCATCTGGGTAAGCGACGTTCTTGACCTGGAAGTTCCGGTAGTTCTGGAGAGCCTGAATGCGAAAGAGAGATGGGCAGGGTCCCTCGCAGACAACATTGGAGATAGACAGGCTGATGAATTTGCTGGTGTCGGGTGTCTTGCCGTCCATATAGAATGGGGACGCGCCAATAATCGCAGATGGCACCACAGTCTCGGAGCGGCGGTAGCGGGTGTGGATAATATCTAGCCCATCAATAACAACACCGTCAACCTGGCGTGAATCCCAGCCCATCTGGATGATGGGGTCGTTGTGGGCTTTCCAGATGGTGAGGCGCTTGGCGTCAACATTGGAGTAATAGGCTTTTATACCATCATCATTCGCATGGTAGAAGACATCGTTGACGACGCTGTTGGGGTACATTTGCGGTCCATCAGTCTGGAAGAAGAAAGAACCGACCTGCTTGTAGTCAGCGATGCGGACACTGGCGTCGTTGCTGTTTCCGTGAAGATCCATCGTGTTGAAAGGCGGGGCGTTGATGGTTGGGCCGTGGCAGTGCCAGGTTTGCCTGCGCACGCTTCCGTGGTACCAGAGACGAAGGCTCGTCTGATCACTCTTTACAGCCTGGTAGTAGCTTGCAGGATTGGCCTGGTAGACATAGTGTTCTCCGGAAAGGACACCATGACCAGTGGCGAAGAAGTCACTGTTTGAAGTCGTGTATTGGACTGCACCTTTCACATAGGCTCCCGGGGCAAGATGCACCCAGTATGTGTTTGGGTGGAGCTTGAGGTGGTTCTCTCCATATTTGGGCTTATCACCCTGTGGGTTCGAGTTCATCCAGTACACTCCAGGAGGAAAGTAAAGGATTGGCTTGTCCCCCCAGTCGCCAGCATTGATGGGTCCGGGAGTCATTGTCCTAGTGTTGTCGTCGTTCATCTGAGGGATCTTATCGGAAGGCAGGAAGGGACTGGCAAAAATGAGGAGCCCGTTCCTGGGCTCGACAGAAACCACATCACCGCCGGAATGGACGTAGTTCTGTCCGTCGGAGCGGTAGGTGTATAGATCATCGTTGAACTCAACAGAGAACCGACGACCGTGGTCATCCTTGGGCACACGGATGATGATTCCCCCATCACTCGAGGTACTCAGGGAATAGCTAGTGGAGCTGGGCCGGATAATCACATTGGCGGTCGATCCCAAGCTCTGGCCATCGCGGCGGTTGATCTTGACATCGACATCCTGAGCATACTCAAACTGGGACCACGCCATGGTGATGCCAACCTCGGGTTCAATGCTGATCCCATCATCCACGTCCTTGCCCAGAGTGCCGTCATTGGGGTAGTCCCAGGGCGAGTAAATGCGCCCGTTGCCGTTTCTTGGGATTGACTCGTAGACGAAGGAGGGACGGAAGGCATTGGTGCCGGCAAGGCCAACCTCTACATTGTAACGGTGTGACTGGCGCACATTGCCGGGCTGAACTCTGGTCTTCGTGTTGATTTCACCAGAGTCATGCCACCAGGTACAGAGGTTGGAATCGCAATCCGTCGCGTTTCCACTTGGGGATGGTAGGCAGGTTGAGCCAACCGCCATGAAGATGGCCGCCGCTAGGAAGGCCTTCATTGTATGAGGGTCAATTGAAAAGGCGGTCAACCGGAATGGACTTGCCAGAAGATATTTGGATGAGGTATCTACTCGTACTCAAGGAAGTCGCGCTTTCCACCCGGTATTTATACCCACGGAGAGCCCGGTTGATGATTTCAGGAGCTCCAATTTGCATACGGGGGCCAAGGCACAGAAGAGACCGAGTATCCCCGTACCCCCGGATTCCCCAGAAGGCTCGGAGATGGAAGACGCCACGTTTTGGAAGCGGGGCCACTCTGCCCATTTCTCTTCCAAGTGAGGCCTTTCCTCGGTGTTTCGCGGGTGCAAGTCACCAAACAAATGACCCAACAGGAGCTCCAAAGAATTCAAAGGATAGATTTGGAACGAAGGCAAAGTATCTTGTGACAATATGGGCGTTTATTCATCTGCAGTAATCGTCAGGTACTATTTTGCTTCAGAAACTACGTCTTGTCCAGATCTGTATCACAGCTGCTTTAGGTCTGAAGAAATGCAACATTCCAGAAGTAATGCAGCCAATGAAATGAATAGCCACAACACACAAAGTGCGAGTGATCTCGGCGCTACGTCGGCCAAAGAAACCGCATTATTTCCCATATCCCGATTCCACAATGTAACCACGCGCCCGCGTCGGAAATTAGGTGTTGAATCAGAAGCAGCGGATTCTTCGGTACGGGAGAGAATAACTATGTACGTCGTAATCGTTCCCAGGATCCGCTCGTGTGAGCAACCGGGGGTCTATTTTGCCTTGCGCACTGCCGAAGAAACGCCCGTTGTCGTTTCAGAAGCAAAGAAAGTCTAACCCCGGGCTTTTCTAATCTTGTTGTTGGATTCGATGGTACAGAATAATATATTGTTCTCAAGCTAGTTCTGTACTATTTCTTCCGCGCAGAGCCTATAATACATCTCCAAGCCGTTTGAGTCTCTGTACACTCCTGGTTAATCGTCTTAATGAGTGACGCAAGCAGCGGAGTCACATCCGACCGACCACTCCCAGAGTCCGCCTGATTCACCTTCAGTCGCTGTCCGTCCTGGGTAAAAGCTGAAGACAGGAGAGAAAATGGAAACATGAGAGTGGCACACTTCTCTATAGTGAATCCCCCGCAGGCAAGGAGTTCGAGAAACTGAGTTCCAGTTATAGCCTCTGGGGTTAACTCTGTTGCTGGAGTGCAGGAACACGGCTGGTAAGTCTGCCCACAGCTGCACAATCGTTGGTCCTCGTAGAGACAGGCCTCCATTTGCCTTGTAAGCGGCCCGGCATGGCTGAGGTGGGAATCAAAGAACAAGAACTCAAAGTTACCGCCCTTATCTAGGATGCGATGGATTTCTTGAACCCAAGATTTCGGCTCGAGAGCGTGTGGTCGATGGGGGTTCCCGATGAACTTATACAGCGTTCTTGTGGTGACCACATCAAAACTCTTTGGTTTAAAGGGCAAATACGGCGAAAAGTTTGTCGATAGCTGCGGTTGTGTGAGCTGACATACGGCAACATAAGGTAGACCAGCGATCGTCTGTGTGTACAAGCCTTGTTGTTTCCCCTAGAATTAGCAAAGGCTTGTAACACAAAGGAGTGTCGGGAAGAGGTGTAAGCATACTGCCTTCAATGCCGCCTAGGTCAAGGACCCTGAGATGACGCCATCTAGTATGTTGCTTAGATAGCAGCGGGTGATTAATGTTGAGGAGGAGAGGATTCAGCTCGAATTCCAGAGAGAACGGGTTTGTCAGTAGAGCAGAGTATAAACGGAAGATGTGCTTTGCTGGATCGGCAGCGGACGTCGTTGTTGTGGAGATTGTAGTAGTTGTTGAAGTGCTTGGTCGAGTCGCTGTTGAGGTGGTTGCGGAGCTGAACGGGGGTAAGATGCAAGAGGCACCGCCAGTGTAGCGATCATCATTCCAACCGCGCCGATCTTCTACCGACTTGGACTTTTGAACTTTAGCGGGGATGAAAATTCGGGCTAGTTTCGATGGATGCCTGGCCCGCTGCACTCCATATCCACTTCCACTTCGCTGAAGTCGTAGGCTTGACAGCTCAGACGACCGTCTGCGCGTACTTGACGAAGGGGGTCTCTGCCCTGCGTGCTCTGCCGCCTCTTGCCTGTCGTCGTGTAGCGCTGTTTGATGCTGCAGGAGCTGTCGCATATAAGCATAGTTCTCCACAGTCATGGACGGATGGCTCTCCGGGAAGAAGGGGAACGCCATGTTGCTTGCGATGTGAATTATCGATCAAAGGCCGGAGGTACGTGGTGAAACGGTAGGACCCGTGTTTTATCAGGCAAAGTCAAGGATCGGAAGCCGGATTCGGCTGCAGTCGCGGGCATCCTACGGGCTAACTCCAAGTCTAATTCAGTGCTTTCAGGTCGTTCCAGTCGGCCTAACTGGGCCTAGTTCAAACAAGGAAAGCTCTCTCCACATGTTCTCATCCCCGCAAAATGCACGGGCCCCTGGCGAGCAATCGAGCCCGTTGCCTGGATCCCCACCACTAGACATGCAGATGCGATTATTCTCTCAGACATTGTGAATACGACAAGCATCGCCTCTCAATTTTTCTATTTTTGCGACATCCAATGAAGGGAGCATGGATACTATCTGTTCTGACCATCCTCCGGGGTGGCGCCGCACAGGTGAAGCCAGCCTTATCGCATACTCACAACATCTCATCCAGCAGCATTATCGTTCCAAGTCACAAGGCAGGTCAATCCGTTTTCCAGCAATAGCGACATTTTTAACTCCCTGTCAGCAACAATTCCGGGTCTCAGCGACCTCACCCCTGGCGACCGGACGGCGACTCGAGCGGAACAGAGAATTGCATTTCAGTCAAGCGTTTCCTCAATATCCCAAAGTGCAATTTTCTACTGTCTGTTTTGCTGTCGTCAACCATCATCATGGATGGGTATGATGAGTCTCCTGACCTGCTTCTTTACATTCCCTGTCTTCCAAAGGACGTATGGCTCGACCGAGGGCGATGAGCAGCCCAGGTTTCAAAATCCGTCGGTCTGGCAAGCGGCCTTGATGAATGGGACCCAGGCAGGGGATATCATTGGCCTCCTTGAAATGAGTTGATTGCCGAGGGGTTTGGCTACCGGCGCTCCTTGATATCTGCCCTGCTTGTCTTGGGCGCATTTGTCTTCCTGGCAGTCTTTTCGAGGAATTTGGAGACTTTGCTAGCCGCTCAGATTCTACGTGGTGTTTTCTAAACCCGCAATACAATCCTGTTGGAGCACAGCTCCACTTCTAAACTCCGCACAGGCATCCCTTGGGGTACTTTCCAGACATTGTCGGTCTCCTATGCTGCCGAGGTGATGCCGGTGGCAGCTCCGAGATCAATTTCTTAGCTATCAATCTGTGCTGGATTCTTGGACAGACCCGCGGCGTTGATGTGATCCGTGCTTTGGCCGAGACAGACCCGGAATGGGTTTATCGCCTTCCCTTCGCAATACAGTGGGCGTCCATGGCCATTATTCTAACCGGGGCTGTATTTGCGCCCAAGAATCCCTGTTAGTTTTAACCGCTCCCTTGCCCTCTTAACAGCATTCCTGACAAAATGCGGTATTCTAGGGTGGCTAATCCGCCAAGGTCGGTCGGACGATCCTCGGAAATCAGTCTTGCTGCTGACAAGCAAGGGCGCCGGCACCTTGGGCATCGAGGAGATTGTGGCAATGATGAAACACACCAACGAAGTCGAGAAATACTACGGGAATGACAAGCTGACCTACCTCAATTGTTTTCAGGGCATGGACTGCCGGTGAACGGAGATCACCATCATGGTGTAGGCCACGGCAGCAGGTCTGCGGCTCGACGCTGACATTCTACGCCATCCCATTCTACGCGTGAACTGGGTTTCGGGTGCACGATGCTTGTAATCTCGCGGTCGGCATGTACTACAGTAAGTGTCAATTTGCGCAAATGGTTTCTGCACGCCGGCGCCTCTTCCTCACTGGTACTTCGCTCTCACTAGCTATTCTCATCACCTGTGACTGCGTTAACTTGATGCCCGAAACTGCCGCCCAGTCGTGGAGCGTTGGGCCCTTGATCATCGTGCTAACCACCGTATATCAAGCGACGCTTGGTCCCGTTAGGTATATGCTGGTTGCGGAGATTCCTTCTACCCGACTCCGAATGAAAACAATTGTCGTCGGCCATATGGTCTACACAATATCACCAGTATTATTACCAACGCCCTTGCAGCGCGCATGCTGAGCCTGCCCGTGTGAAACTGGAAGGGGTAAATCTTGCTTTTTCTTCGTCGGCACCACGGCCCTGTGTTTGGTCTGGTGCTATTTCAGGCTCCCCGAGCCGTACGGGCTTAGTTATCTTGAGATTGATATCTTGTTCGCGAAGCACACAAAGGCCTCCAAGTTTTCGTCTTCTTCAGCGCAATTTGGAAAAATCAGGATATAATGAGATAGCTGGTTGAACCAGTAGATGGCAAAGGTATTAATTATTGGTCTATACTGTATATTCTGCATTTGTGTATCGACTTCGCTACTGCGTTGCAGTTCTCTTACAGAACAGTAATCATCAGAACGCTAGTTACTGCTCTGATGATTCCCGTGCAGTCCAGTAAACGACATCTTCCGACAACGTACCACACCTCAATGTTAAATGGGTTAATCCAAAGGACTAAGTGGTGGAGACTCCGCAGAATCACCGCTGCCCATAGCAGCTGCCACAGCCACAACGGAGGAGCGAAGCTCGCCCCGCGATTCGATCTGATCATCTGCAATTCTGTGGCCCCAGGGTATCTGCAGACGTCATTTCGTTTTCCTTTTTTCTTTTTATTGTGACTGCTTTTGTGATACCCTAAGCGTGCAAGATAAGCTACAAAGTGCAACCTCTCTGTATGAATGTAACGCAGTAGCAGCATGCCAAGGACAGTAGAATGACCAGCATGTGTTTACGACCAAAATGTCATGTCCACCCTGGCCTCTTTCCTCGTTTGCCTCTGAAAACTGCAGAACGCCCTGAAGGCCCTCTCCCGCATGTCTTCATCTCCCCGAAAGTTCTGCAGACGTCAAGATCGACAGGGGGCTCCAGTGAATCATTCTACGCATTCTGCATGAAGTATACCCCCGGAGTGTGGCCGAGATGCAGAAACGGTGGCTGAGATTGAGGCCATTTGTGATTCCCACATCGTATACCTTCCATCTGTGTCTTCTTGTGATAGAAGCCGGCGGAACGTGACGTTCCAGTATATGAAAAGTAGGGACGATAATATTCTATATATATCTATATACAAACAAGCGCCCGGTATCCCACCAGTCCATGCTACCACATCCTGCATTACCCTCCCATCAAGGGCACCGTCGCCTCTACCTAGCAACCAGCACCCGGCAGCCTCTCTAGTTGTATATTGTTATCTAGAAATTATCAAGGTCTTTGCTCGACGTAGCCTATTCAAGCCCTCGAGCCACAAGCCACAACGCGCTACTAGCAGGCACGGACGTGAGTACACCAAAAGGCCTCGCTCGTCTCAATCAGAATGCAAGTCGATAGGAGATACAACGACAAGGACAATCCGCAAGATCTCTATTACCAGCAGGTGGACAAGGATTTTGCTCACTACATCCTGCTAGCCCTCGGATGTTTCGCCGCACTTCTATTTATCTGGAGAGCTGCATTTTGCCTCTCATGTTACTTAAGACAAGTAGCATGTCTAACAAATGACCGGCAACGGTACTTTGTGCCTGCGCTAAAGTGGCTTGCAGCGACTCGGATGCATTTCTTGTATGCGCCACTATTTCACACCCGGCACCATCAAGAGTTTCGGCTCTCTCGGGCTGTAAACATGGGCACATTGCCTAGCCGTGCTCAATCGTTTGTTGTGATAGGAATTCTTGCGATGAATGTGGCACTGTGTACGATGAATGTGCCTTACCATACTGACCAAGCTGCTGCTGTTATTCAACGTCGAACGGGCACTATGGCGACAGTGAATCTTATTCCGGTGGTCTTGATGGCTGGCAGAAATAATCCGCTAATCTACCTTCTACAAATCTCCTACGATACTTTTAACCTGCTTCACCGGTGGCTTGCGCGCATTGCTGTTTTGGAGAGCTTTGCTCATGTCTTTACCTGGTGTATTCCTAAAGCGCGACATGGTAAGAAAAAATGCCTCCCTGTTTAGGATATGTTTCGTTGACGCTCACCTTCTTTAATCTCATAGGCGGCTGGGATGCGGTTCGACTGGCATTCAGTGACAGTTAGGGTTTATCCAAACAGGACTAATTGTGAGTCGCCCTTGTACAAATCCTTGCTTTGGGCCGTTTCTGAACTTATTTTACGGCTATAACCTCAGGCTGCCAGTGCCTTTTCCTTTCTCCTTGTTCACTCTCCGTCTCCAATACGCCACGCCTTCTACGAGACGTTTCTGCACCTCCATATCGCTATAGTAGTCGTGTCATTTATCTTCCTCTGGATTCATTTGGAAGGGCGTGTAGCTCAGCAATTCTTGCTTGGGGCGATAGTCCTTTGGGCTATTGAGGTACTGGTCCACCTCAGACAAGCGTCCCACCAGAATAACTAACCACTTGGAAAAACGAAAGCGCACCGCACGCATCGCCGCAATCCTCTATCGCAACAGCAGCCGCGTTTTGACCACGGCCGTGATTGAATACCTGCCTGAAGACCTCCTAAAAATAGCTCTGCGCCTTCCCCGTCCGTGGCTGGTTAGACCTGGACAGCATCTTTACTTGTACATTCCCTCCATTTCGCTCTGGACCTCGCATCCTTTTTCAGTATGCTGGACCGACACGCTTGACACTCCCGGCTCCACCACATATACAGATGAGAACAATATCAAGCCCCAACCAGAAGCAATCTACATCCTCGTCCGCCGCCGAACAGGCTTCACAGAGACACTAGCCCGCCGTGTCCGCCGGAGTGTGAATCAGACCCTATCGGTGCATGCCCTTATTGAAGGACCATACGGGGCCATTCATTCGCTTGATTCGTATGGAACTGTTATCTTGTTCGCGGGCGGGATTGGGATCACGCACCACCTTTTGTATCTGAGGAGACTTGTGCGTGGACAGGTCGATGGAACAGTCGCGGCGAGGAGAATTACTCTAGTCTGGGTTGTTCGATTGCTGGGGGATGTAGAGTGCGTTGAAGACTGGATTGGCAGTATTCTGAGGATTGGGAAGGGGAAAGAGGAGGAAGAAGAGTGTTGTAGTAGGAGAACATCAGCTCGTGTGTTGCGGATCCTAATCTACGTCACTGGTGTGTGCGTCAACACGGATGAGATTAGTCGTACTGGGTTGGACAGTCAGAGCGAAAAGCAGGTGTTTAGCGGGCGGCCGAGCTTTGAGGAGGTGCTGGCGGTGGAGGTCAAGAATCAGGTTGGGGCAATGGGAGTGCTGTGCTGTGGCAATGGGGAATTTAATGATGATGTACGGAGGGTGTGCAGGGAGGCGCAGAGTGGCAGCAGCGTTGATTTCTTTGAGGAAAGCTTTACCTGGTGACTGCGAGTGGTTAGTTGAGTTTTACACTCAGTGAAAAATGCACATATTCCGCTGGGCTTGACGGCTGAAGGGCAATTGCAAATGGAAAGTGACTGGGAGCCGAGAGAGAGCGTCCACCTTTCGTTCCCTGGGACTACGTCGCACGGTGCTAACCAGAGCACTGATCCGGTTTGTCGGACTCGCGTGACAGCAGGATCAACCCCATGGGGTGATAAGAAAGGGCGTAGCTAGCGAACTAAGGCATTGAGATAGGCCCAGAGACATGCCCGCAATTTCCAGTCACCCTCAGTTCGAAATCGATCGAACAGTTCCAAGGTTGGCTTTCCCCATGCAGGAGACCGTGGGGAAGTCTGGCCCTTTCGCTTAGTGAGATGGACCGCCACCGTCGAATGAGTATTTATTCCCTCGCTTGTGTTCCAGTCAGCTTGGCAAAAGGCCCGCCAGGGACTCACAAAAGGGCCGATTAGCTCGAACCTTAACCGTCCAACCAGCTGCTGCACATCTTCCCAGTCCGTCGCTGGCTGCCAGAAACCCCCAACGAGACGTGCCAAGAGAGCCCGAGTTTGGGCCAAACCCGAAGCGGGGAGAACGATATTGACCGCATTCTTGCTGCCTGTGTCGTAATGTCCGGGGCTGCGATGCCGAAGAACGCCCGCTTTGCCTTCTCACCCCTGTGCCGCCGCTCTCGAAATCCCCGAGCGTACCATCGCGGACGGCCATGGGCAAGGCGACAAGCCACCACAGCTTAGGATTCGATTTTCAGGTCTATAAGGGGCTTCAATCCCTCGCGTCGAGTGATTTTTCGCTCCACCCTTACTCCTTTGACTCGTCGTCATACATTTCATTGCCTGTTGTTGTATTGTCATTACGCGTTTCATCCCGCGACAATGGATATGAAATCCAGCGCCCAGCATGTCGAGGACGACCTCAAAGTCCCCGTCGACATGGACAATGTCATTCATGATGCCCGCAACGCGACCGAAAAGGAACACAACATGAGCATATGGCGTGGCTTGAAGCTTTACCCCAAGGCTGTGGGATGGTCGATCCTCATCTCCTCTGCCATTATCATGGAGGGCTACGACGTGGTCCTCATGGGCTCCTTTTTCGCCTATCCGGCGTTCAATCGAAAGTACGGCAGACTCCTGTCAGATGGGAATTACGGCTTAACTGCTGCCTGGCAGTCTGGTCTGGCCAACGCAATGAACTGTGGACAAATCCTTGGTCTCTTCCTTAATGGAATTGTGTCGGAGAGATTCGGCTACCGCAAGACCATGATGGGATCGCTAATCGCGACAACCGCCTTTATTTTTATTTTATTCTTCGCGCAAAATGTGCAGACCCTTCTGGTTGGTGAGATCTTGATGGGCATCCCACTTGGTGTCTATCAGACTCTCAGCGTAACTTATGCTTCGGAGGTGTGCCCGGTTGCCCTTCGTGCCTATCTAACAACCTATGTGAATCTCTGCTGGGTGATCGGTCAGCTCATTGCGTCTGGTATCTTGAAAGGCCTGTCTGAACGCACTGATGAATGGGCGTACCGAATCCCGTTTGCTATCCAATGGGTCTGGCCAATTCCTATCTTCATTGGAGTTGTCCTCGCACCAGAGAGCCCATGGTGGCTCGTACGCAAAGGCCGAACTGAGGATGCGGTCAATGCTCTGCTTCGCCTAACCTCCAAGGGAGACGCCGATTTCAACGCCCACGAGACGGTTTCAATGATGGTCCACACAAATGAGATGGAGAAGGAAATCGTCTCTGGCACCTCCTACTGGGATTGTTTCAAGGGGTACGATCTGCGCCGAACTGAGATCTCGTGCCTTATCTGGGCTGGTCAGAACCTGTGTGGTTCAGGCCTTATGGCTTACTCAACTGTCTTCTACCAACGTGCTGGTCTGGCGGTTTCCCAGTCGTTTAACATGTCGCTGGCCCAGTACACAATTGGTTTTGTTGGCACTGTCCTGTCCTGGGTGCTCCTGTCCTACATCGGGCGTAGGCCACTATATGTCTATGGCCTAGCAATCCTGTGCAGTCTGCTCCTCATCGTCGGATTTATTTCCATCGCCCCCGAATCCTCTGCAACGTCATGGGCCACAGGCTCCATGCTCCTCGTGTACACCTTCTTCTACGACTCCACCGTCGGACCCGTGTGCTACTCTCTTGTGTCCGAAATCCCAACCACACGTCTCCGCATCAAGACAGTCGTACTCGCGCGCAATCTTTACAACTGCTTCAGCATCGTCAACGGTGTCATCATCCCATACATGCTCAACGTCGATGCATGGAACTGGCGCGGCAAGGCCGGCTTCTTCTGGGGCGGTCTCGCCCTCTGCTGCTGCGTCTGGTCGTACTTCCGCGTCCCCGAGCCCCGCGGCCGCACGTACGCCGAGATGGACGCGCTCTTCGAGCGCAAGGTTTCCGCCCGAAAGTTCGCCTCCACGAAGGTCGACTTGTTCCACGAGGATGCGGCCTCTATCACCCAGGAGCGGAGATCCGGCTAAGTACTGTTCTTATGTCTGTGCTTCCGAACTGCGGGTTATCGCCCAGCACGTGTAAGCGTGCTGCAGGAGAACAGCGGGGTGAAGGTGGGGGGAGGAGGGGGGGCCGGGGTTGTATGCACACCACGCGTTACCAAGCTATGTATATTTTGGCGAGACTCCTTGCCGTTTCTGGGATACCGTGCGGTAGACGTTATTGAATTTGAGGTTGACTTGAAGTAGTGCTGATATAGTACCCGTTTGCGAGCACAGTTCGATTAGCATCTAAGCTCAAGTCAAGAATTAGCTACTGCAGTCGCAATATAATCAATTACTTCACAAACCATGTCTGAAGCGAATAGCAAGCGAAATTAAATTAATCAGTATAGTTTGAAAAACGCATCAGAAACCTTTGTACTGTGATTTGATTCTAACTCCTGACATAAACGGCTCGAAGCAACCGCGCGCACCTTCATACCCGCAGTAGCTCCATTAGACCACTACAGATCGTAATATACTGCATTAGTTTCTGTCAATGACGATGGCAGAGACTCCTGGTACCCAATTTTCCAGTGTCTCGGTCACCACGCCCGCTATGAGAGCAACCATGAACAGTCCATGAAGAGTCAAGTTCGTATTCCCTCTTTTCCCCCCCTTTTTCTTTTTTTTCTTTTTTTTCTTTTTTTTTTTTTTTTTTTTTTTTTTTT
>NW_022984031.1:0-12604 GCF_010724455.1 Aspergillus lentulus
ATCCTTCTAATATCTGAGCCTAAAGACAGCAAATCAAAGCCCTTATAGGTGCGCGATCAGGCAGCCCAATATTATAGCCAGAGGACAAATATATACTGCTGTCAGACACATTATTATATTAATATCATCATCTTCTTCCTTAGAGCCAGACGAGGAATACAACCATAAGGAGTCTGATTTATTTTCTATGCTAGTTTTTATTTCTATTAGAACCATAGGAACCATGGCAGCACTCTAAGTATTATTACTTAGAAGGTTTGCATCCATTCTAGATTCATCCTGAGGTGGCTAGTGGTGATAAGCCATGTGGAGGTAAGTGAATGAACTATTTATTAATATAAGGATACTTACCTTTAACATAACTAATTATAGTTACTTTAAGAAAAGCAACTTGACGGCACTGTATATTTTTAAGTTCTGGATTTTATAGAAACAGAATATTTAAAGTTAAATATATATTAACATTCTGCTAGAAGTACAGCAACTCCAGAAGGCACTAGCATGAAATATTATTAACTGAAGACTAGCCCTTAATAAAGCTTTAGTGTTATATATATGAGCTCTTCATTAGGCCTACATCTGGTAATTTATAATTTACTAAGGTTTGTAATGCCTGAAGCACTAGTGCCTTCAGCACACCTTAGCCATCCTCCCATACAGCTTTCCATTAAAATTAAGATGAGAAGGGCAGATTTAAGACATGTGGGCCTGGTTTAATATTAAATTAGTCAGATCATCCCTAATCACCCACTGATCACCTGCTCACCCCAGATTTCAGCAGTCAATTGCTGCCTATCCTAAATAAGGCATTGACTATTTCAGCGCGCACTCTGTGTTTCAGGACGTGCTCTACGTGTACATTCTTAAAACTTTTTGTCGTTGAGAATAGAAATATTTAAAAGCCTGGGGCTCTCAGGACTTTTAAACATATAGTTACTCTGATTTATTCCGCTATAGTACTGTTATTACCGCTGAAATTTCTTTATCATGGCAAAGCCTAGAAAAATCCACCATCGCCAGTCCAGTAACACAAAGGCAAAATAACAGCAACACAAACAACAAGGAGATACCTTGTTCCAGAAGGCATTTAAGTTCTGCCAGGAGTGTGATACGGATGTTTTACTTATCATTCAGTTGAAAGAGAGTGGTCAGATATATATTTTTAACTCAGACAACAGATGGTCCCCTTCACAGGAAGACTTGGTATGACTTTCATTCCCTTTTACAGCAGGTGGGCTCTAATGGTTATAAGGCTTTTCACTATCCTGCACCTTTAAGGATAACCTAGCAGGAGTTAGCCGCGGTTTATAAGATATAATTAGAATGAATTAAGAGTATTGGAAACACAAACACTCTCTATAGGATGCATTAATGTTGTTCAGTGGCTTCTTGTGTTGAGATATCCCTAAGCAGAATGATGTTAACTTTCTAAAATATTCCAGGTTGACTGTCTTACAGTACCATATTATAGGGGAGCTAGGTAAGATGAGGCTGTGGGCAGAACTTCCCCTACTTTATAATCAAGTTTATTACTCAAGCCCTGGGAAGTCAGCGTTGCTCAGCTGCACAGGATGGCAATAAAGCAGGACAGATTTCCTTAAAAGTTGCCAAACCCTTCAGCTTCTCTTTATCTCTATGTAGTAGATTTTACTCTTCTACACCACCTTTTTCTTTAAGCATGGTGAGGTACTGAGAACTTCACAGTGGATATAGTTAATCACTTGCAACAGTTCTAAGTGAGCAGCACATTAAGCGATGTTGGGTAGGGATATAGAATCTATCTATTCAGGCACATATATATCCTTGAAGACTCTAGGATCTGGGATTTGTATATCTTCATTAATGTTGCGAAATCTACAACTTTAATTATGGGGGAGGCTAACAGCAAATTACAGTGCTTGCTGTTATTATGCAGCTCTGTCTGCGACACCATGCATAGGCCGGTCATTTTATTTGTATTGCACAAGACTAAATTTTGCTTGATTCAGCTCCAGTATTACATGCTCATGCCTTAGCTTGGACCCCTCTAATAGTCAGTTAATCATATTCCACCTTACCAAGCATGAGGCGCAGCTTGTCAGCCATCTATACAGAGGAATAGTAGACAGATAACCCTTACTACAAGTCACAGGGCACCTTAAATATCCGAAGCTAAAGGTTAAGTTCTTGGAAAGTAGTGAGAGCAAGAATATTCAGAGTAGTCAGCAGTGATAGGTTTTATTCCTCTATACCTAGAATCATTGGAAAGTATCTGGTCCCAACCTGACTCATATTAACCCAAATTGACTGAGGTAGCGCTTCTTTGTTATATTAAAATCCACAGTAGGTTCATCAAGCACTTAAGTACTAGAGACTAATTTCTATCCCCAGGAATGTCGACTGTTATTATATTAATATATCAGCTGCGCTTGTTGACCTGTGCCATTTCAGGCGCAACCCTGGTATGCAGCCCCGACAGAGAGGTGGTATCGTGAATAATAGATTTTATAGGAGAAAACAGGCAGTAGGTAGAATGTGTCTAAAGAGCCTACAATTACAACGGAGGATGAGGGGCAGTCTGGTTATAAGGAGATATAAGGGGACCCAACAACAGTCTGCCCTTATCATAGATATTATTAAAATAAGATGAGTTTCTTGTTAATTTATATTCCATTCGTAGATACTCCAAATTCTGTTCTGTACATGATAGAGAGGGAATATTGTAAGGAGATTACACTGGAAGCCCTGAGATCCAAGAACACCTAAATATCACAGAAGACCGCTATTACACGCTTGCTAATCATGCGTATACAGCAGAGGTACTTGAGCTCTTCTTAGCTACAGAGGCAGTGGACTGCATGCATAGATGCATTATCTAGACAGAACTAATAACACATTTCAGCATGATGACTAGCCGCGGATTTTCGCAGTATATAGATATCTTACAATAGCATAAAGACTGCACCTAACTAACCGATGGTATATCCGTTGCTTTTAGTAATAGACATTAATAGTTATATAGTTTGGCTGCATCTCTAATAATATTTATAATACTTAGTGGCGGCCAGTTTCACCATGCTAAAGAACATTATCACCTCCAGTATTTGGATAGATATGGTACAGATGGGTTTGCCTATATCCTGCGTTGTTAGCAACCATAATACTACCCACATTAACATTATCTGATTCAATCTCGTTAAGATACAATGTCGAAATGTATTATGACTCATTGCAGTAATCTTATTATAAGAAATATTGAATTTCACCCCTAGGTAACTACTGTAAATACCAACTGTATGTTAACTAAAAGGTCATGAGGCAAAATGCTTGCTATAAACTGAAGGTGAACAGTGCATTATCTAAGCAAGATTAACTAACTTACTTCCAGTCATAATTCACCCTATAGCTGTTGTCATATTTCCATCTCATAGTGGAGCTAACTGCGCAGCTATTCCAGGACCAGCTCACTAATAGGACATCCAAGGAAGGCAAAGCTTGTTCTGTACTATACAACTTTATAGGTCAGGAACTGTATTACCATGAAACAAGTTCACTCTTAATTCTAAGAATATAGAGAAATTTGAAGGGTCCCTGACATTATGGCTATCTGCACAGAATTAAGGATCTAAACTACCTCTGATAAATAACAGTATATCTGTGCTGGCCTCTCACCTGGTCTCCTCCCACTGGTTTACAACCAGCGGCTAGTTCTCTGGTTTATTAGCAATCACCAAAATCCTTAATTAAACTATAAAGCAAGAAACTTGAATATATCTGCAAACTTCAAAATCCACTTCTCCTGAAGTTTATTATTCAGGGAAACCATCTTCTCCTCCTTTGCATTAGTTTCCTACTTATCTCTTTCAATGGAATTCCACAAGGGATTATTACTTAGCAGAGGGAACTAAAGTTCACTAGCAGGTAGTAAAGGCCTGTCTTCTGGGCTTACACTGCTGAGTTTCACACAAAGCTTGTACAGTGATATAGTAAACTACTTAAGCTCTTTAACACCCACCCAGATAAAAGGTGGGAGGTCAGCTTCCTTATATCTAGAGAGCATGTTCAGATAGGAGAACATGCCGAGGCTTTAACAGCTTCTAACAAGTAATTTGAGCAGTGTTAAATCCTTGGCTAAAATAGATGCTTTTAGGTTAAGGTTAACAGCACCTTCACTTTTCATGAGAACAGAGAAAATAATATGTAGTAGGATGGCCTGGTATATTACTATTAGCTAGAAGCAGGTGCTGCATGCCCCTTCTACTTCTAAGGCATCCCATTTTGCCTTTAGCTTACACATTAGCAGATTAAGTTCATTACAGGTTAATGATCTAATATACCCATTAATCTTGAATAGCAAAATTAAGTTTATTATGAAGCTCCACTGCCGCAGACTATACAGACAATTCCTTTAATATCCATATACCTATAGCCACCATTGATTGCAGAAGTAGCAGGGTTTCTTAATGTAGATTGAATGTCCCTTTATAGATGAAAGGCTAACGGGGGTAGAATACCTTAAAGTAAAGATCAATGTACTACTTCCTCTTCTCTAAATAGAACTCTTTAGACTATTCGTGGGTTGGAGATGATGGAAGTGGAGTCTAGTTTCTGGAATGTTGCTGTTCTGCTATACTACCAGTATCTTAAAAAGAACATAGAATGTCGCAACAGACACACTCTTTATATAGCATGCCCCCTTCGCACTGACTTTTGCCGGTGTGACAACGCACGCAAGCTCGGCGCGCGCGGTCTAGTGTCTTGGCTGTTTTATGCTGCCTTTAAACATGGCGCCGAAGTGTATCACTAATTACAACATTCTATAGTCAGGTTTGGTGCTGAAAAAAGGTAAGTGTAAGCATGTAGATACCTTTATCTATATTAAGAACCGCAGATTGAACAGACAAAGGCCTGTTACTGGGCATGCTTTGATCCTTTATGGCATTTTAGATGCTCCTTACGCCAGTACCTTGTATTACAGCCAGGAAATTAACACTGGAGCGCGCCATATACAAAAGGATCTAAGAGACCCTGAAAGAACTTAATTTCGCTGCCGAACCCTTCCATTGGTAAAACTGCCTCTAACAATAAGTGCTCCTTCAGAAATAGCCTAGTAGAGGGGAGGAGTGGGCCTTGCTGAGGTTTATATAGGAGTTAAATAGGTGGCAATAGCTCCTTAGCCTCCCACTAGCCTTCTCCCACCGGCCTCCCACCGCTTCTGAGCTTAGAGAAGTCTTAGTGTAATACTAACGGGCGGCAAGAGGTTATTACTATAGTAATTCTGCAACTTATGATTTGCTTAAACTCATATCCCCTTCCTAGGATTTCTAATCACCAAAATTATGGAAGGGATTACCTGAAAAGAATTGTGGTATAAGTATGTAGTAAAGCCTAAATAGTCAATGTGAGCTACAGCACATACCTTAAACTATGACCCCTTCCATTCTCATCGCCAGCGCTACCAGCAATACTAACTAAGCTGTTGTTCAAACACTGCTAAAGTTACTTTAATCCAGCAGCACCTTAACTGGATACCACATTATTACCCTTACTTATAATTCAAGCAGTCCAGTGGCACGCGAGCTTGCTAAGCTACCCAGAGTAGAAGTGATTAAGCAGAACTAGGTTAAGATCACCGCCGACTGGCTCCGCAAACACCATATTGCTAGAGCGTTCATTACATCCCAGCCTGAGCCCAACCAATTTACTGAAGAGTCGACCTTCCACCTTAATGCCCTCAACGCCGGCGTTAAGTATATCATGCAGATTTCAACTACAGCTGCAAATATCCGCCCAGACTGCCCTGCCTACTATCCACACCAGCACTAGGCCATCAAGGCTCTCCTTAGCTTACCCCAGTTCAATAACTTGCAGTGGACCTCTCTTCAGCTAAACATCTTCTCAACATTCATTATGTCCCCTGCTGCAGAATTCATCAAGAAGTACCGCAAGACTGGAGAGCAGAATACACTTCAGTTAATACTATTAAAGGATGCACCAGTCGGCATTATTAATTCCAATAAGGTTAGTGTTATTACAGCTCATCTCTTGTCCCAGGATAACACTTCCGCCTATAACAAGTCCAAATATGTTCTGAACGGACCCAATGACATCACTAGAATGCAAATTATTTTAATGGTTGAACAGCACATTAGTATGCCTGTTAAAGATGTTAGTTACAAGGACCTCTCATTCATCAACATAGTGTATGAGGATAAGTATACAGAAACCAAGCAATCAAAGAACATCATCTACTTAACCAAGCAGGCCGCCAAGACAGCGTGGGAAGGGAAATGCTCAACTTCTATGACTAGCAAGGAGATCCTGAAGCTCTATACTCCAAAGCACACTCCTGCTGATGCCTTAAACACTTTACTTAAGGGCTAGGCATGTAATGACTCAGACTTACATCTTATTATATAGTCTTGCTACAGAGCCTTTTCATTCCACCACCACCATACCTGCCTGAATTCCTACTAATATTTAGCTTTCTCAACCCCTTCCCTTCTTCAAGCTTTAAGCTTTATGTAAACAGCATATTAGCCTAGGCAGTATAGATTAACTTTGGCTTCAGCTTTTTATAAAGAAAACTATATGGTGAAAAGTAGTAACCTAGAGGGTGAAACAGCTTAGTTATATTTATTGTGAATCAAGGCTCGACCAAGTAAACAATAGAGCTTTATAAATAGAATTTTTCCCAGATACAGTCAGAATGATTAGGAAGCAATCTGATACTTATCTTATATATAAACCCTCAAGTTTCCAGATGAGAACAAGAACAACGAATCTTCCTCTGAACCATAACAGTATTGGCAAAATAGGAAATCTATTAGACTTGAATTTCCTGTAAACAAGGAAATCAACGCACGTGACCTACAGATGCTAAGAATCTGAGGTATTATTACCTAACAAGTTCCTCAGAGCCTACTTTCTGTGATTGCTTATGCTTATAGTAAGTTACCCTTTACTCTGAAGGGTGATTACAGTCCTCCCACCTATCTCCTATCTTTCTCCCACCTGTCTCCCACCTGTCTCCCACTGGCCTCCCACCTGTCTCCCACTGGCCTCCCACCTATCTCCCACTGGCCTCCTACCTGTCTCCCACCGGCCTCCCACCTACACCATCAGCACTTTACTAAGCCGCAAGGTTACTGGTAATAACAGGAATAGTTGCTCGAATTTTACAATAGCCTTAATCATACACAGCTCATATGATCAATAGGATCTTTATAGCATTATTAGTCTTAACATCTTACATTCAGGCCTTGTTCTAGGTAGCGGGCATAGGGTGGTACTTCGTTATCTCTAGTACCTTCATGGTTAACGCGTTGGGTTTCCTTTAGCTTTTATGTGGGGCGTTAATAAACAATCGAGAATCCTAACACCTAAGGTTGGAGCCAGACAGATTAGTGATCCTACAACAGTAATGCTTAGAAATGCAGCTGCCACTGGATTACTTCCTAATTAGTATTAAGCCACACTAGAGGAGCAGAACAAGCATATATTACTTAAGAGGAGATCATGGCTGACCTAGTAATATTACTATTACACCAATACCTGATAGCTTTTCTTTAGTCTTGACTGTGTTGTACTACCTACACTCTTAAAGATGCCTGCTTTCAATTTCTTAACCACAGGGTCCAAAGTCGTTGCTACATTGCCAGATTAAGTCATTAGGAAGATATGTAAGTGTATCTCCCTACAAGCAACAGAATTTCCTCTATAAATAGAACATGGTTTTGCTCAATTCTATGTTGCTGAGATAGTATTAGTTGTTATTACTAGAGCCAGTCATGGAGGGCTTGGAGCCCAAACAGCCCTTTACCTAGCACTTGCCAATCCTGCTGAGATCATCCTTCTTAGGTACTCCGAAGAGAAAGTCTCCCCAGTTATGAAAGACATCAGCAAAATCAGTCCCTCTACCATTGTTCAATTTATCAGAATTAACCTTATGTCTTATGCCTCAGTGCGCGCCGCGGCAGCGGAGATTAATGCATCTGTCTTGAAGATTAACATCCTTATCAATAACGCAGGCATTATGGGGGTCAAATTTTCTCTAACCACTGAAAACATGGAAAGCCACCTGGGTGTGAATCACATTAGTCATTTCCTGCTCACCAACCTCCTTGTTCTGAAACTTGAAGCATCAGGTGGTGGCGCTCGCATTATGAATGTATCCAGTGCCATGTACCAGCTCAGCCCAGTTATCTTTAATAACTACAACTTCTCTGACGGCAAGATTTACAACACTTAGATAGCTTATGGGCAGTCTAAGACAGCAAACATTCTGCTTGCTGTTGCATTGGCAAGCAAACTAGGGAAGAAGGGAATAAAGTCCTATTCATTGCACCCAGGAGTTATATAAACGACTAGTCTATCCAGAGTAGAACTAGAAGCATAGCTAATTATGGGATCCATGTTTGAAAGTAAGAATCTGGAGTTGCCAAAGGAAAAGAACATGGAGCAGGGCTATGCAACTACTCTTACAGCAGCCCTGGACCCTGCGCTTAACAGTAAGTATATTAGTATTTGCAGTGTACTGAGTAGAACGTGGGCTAACTACTTCACGAAGATCAATCAGGGTTATTTCTTAGCGACTATAACCCAGAAAAGGTTTTGAATTATGCCCGTGACGCCTCCAATGCAGAGAAATTGTAGACTATAAGTGAGGAAATTGTCAGAGAAAAATTCTGCTACTAAAAACACCTCTTCTGTTCTACTTTGAAGTGATTTAAATATGGCTTAGAATACATTGCCCGACTTACCTTCTTTAGTAACTAGCAATTTTGGGGGGCCCTTATTAGAATATATCATAAGTCTTACTATCTTTCAAAGTATATCGAACTAAGCGACTAAACAAAAGTTGTGTCAAAGTGCGGGAGTCTGTATTACTGCATATAATACTGCTTAGTCTGGACGGTTGCAAAAATTTGAAATCATCCAAAACTATCGAAAATGATGGTTATATTTATGATCAATATATCCCCAGAATTTGCAAGGCCTTTGGATTGGACGAAGATACAACTACTTTAATGAGCACCTTGTCATTGGGCGAAGCTAATTAGTCTACAGGTTGTTGACAGTGCGGGTTGCTCAGCGGCTGTAGATACACTGCAGTGCCTTCGCAACCTTGACTATACCTCTCTTCTTGATGCCACAAGCTCCGTTCCAGCTATGCTAGGCTACTAATCCCTTGCACTTTCCTACCTCCCTCATCCTGACAGAGTTGTGCTGCAGAATCACCAGATCAATTAGCTTTGAAGAATAAGGTCGCTAATGTCCCTTACATTGCTGGTAGTCAAGAGGATGAGGGGATGCTCTTTGCGCTTTTCCAGTCTATATTACCACGGAAAAGCTGCTTGTGGAATACCTAGGCAACATCTTCTTTCCAAATAGTTCTCAGCAAGTCCTCGAGGATTTCATCTCACTATATGCCAATATTAGCAAGGACGGCGCCCCTTTCCGCACTAGGAAATTATGGACCTTCTACCCTGAGTTCAAATAATTAGCCGCTATCATCAGGGACCATGAGTTCTCACTCAGTTAGTGCATCTTTCTAGAGGCATCAGAGTCAATGAGCCCAGACATCCTAACCTAGTTATATATAAGTTCCTATGACCACAGAACACCGGTCCTGGGTACCTTCCACAGGAGCAATCTTCTCTAAGTTTTTTCTTAGCATCCTACTAAACTATGCTTTGGACGCGTTCCACGCGTACTATATCTCATTTGTCAACTCATTAGATCCAAACAACAGTAACAATGGTAAGCATGGTTACTGGCCACAGTGGAGTAATAGTCACTAACTGCTTAATATATATACTAATCACTCAGTGTTGATTCCTGACAACTTCCACCGTGAGGCTGCAGCGTTTCTAAAGAACAATCTTCAGAATTTCCAACTATAAGTCAGGAAGTGTTTTGGACTGACCTTCCCCTGTGACTATAAGTAGCTGAATAGGATAGATTTTCTTTTCTTCTGTGCATTTTACACGGGACTTAGTTATTTACTTATCCTATTCTAAAAATTGTTTTTGGGCATACTCCTAACGACACAATAATCACCAAGATTAAGTGTATATTCATTACCAGCCAGGCCAAAGCCACATATGCCTATATCCCACTTTCGATCATGATACTACTCATACAGAAGGGAATAACAGCAGGAAACTCAGTTTATATAGCCCCGCTCCCTGAGCGACTTAAGACATGATGCAGTTGATCAACTAGCCGACCCTGATAAAGGTTAACAAGAGGCTTATACTAGTGGTGCTTGCATGCTCATTAACATTGGTCTTTCTAACATCCTAAGAGTATTGTCGACTGACAGATTGATTTCAACTTCAAGTCTGAGGGCTTGGCCCGACTGTGACTAAGGACGCTAGTAGACATTAGGAATACACCTTAGGCTAAAATAAAAAGAGAAGAAAAATTACCTTCTTTACTCTTATACTGTAACGTGGTCTAGTGGTTCAGTGGAAAGGATTATAAATCCAAGTCATAGAGAGGCTAGCTAATGCATAGTGAATTCTTAGGCTTAAGTATCAGCTGATGGTATAAGTGGTTATGCTTATCCCTAGTGAATCTATAACCAGCGATGTGGAGCTCATATACTGAAGCCTAAATTATTCACTCAGGGTCTGAAGGGCCCTGGCGCTTCAGCATATAAGCCAAATCCTTGACCTGCACTATACTAGTGGCCCCCTAAAGCCATCCCACCCAGTCCTTAGTATAGAGCTCAAACTTGGGCTTCAGTTTTGTTTTATGCAGAGTAAAATCATCCACAGTTCTAGTACACAGGATACTATGCCCTGGGAACATTTCACTAATGCGATACATAAGTGAGCTATATATGGAATAGAAGCAATTTATCATTGCCTTTCCAGAGGCAATGGTCTTTGACTGGCTAAATAATTTAAGGTTTCCTTGGCCATGTATATGTCTGAGATGTGTGTCCACAATAATGAAATTAGTCGCGAACATGGATGCAGTAATTTTTCAGCAGTCTGTGCAGTGGCAGGTGAATATGTTGATTAGGCCTGGGCCTTACGTTGGCTGAGGTTCATCTATGATGTAAGTAGGATATATTAGAATAGGTCAACTGTTTAGGAGGACTTATAAAAGCTAACTGTACTATACTATAGTAGCATGTGGTAGTCGCCTGGCCATCTTTTAACCAGCCATCATCGGCGCCACTAGCAACGGGTATATAGGGCTTGGAATTTTCTCTTGTAGCAGCTATGATTGGGCTTCTTCTTTGGGCGTTAAACAGGCGCTGAACAGGCGCTTTGTGTATATTTAAAACTTTTATAACTTGCTTTTGTATTTCATTCTGATAGAAATTAAGAACTGGGTCTAGGCTCCCACTACTCTCCCACCAGTCTCCTACTAGTCTCCCACTAGTCTCCCACCTAATTCACTTCATCAGTAGTAAACATGCTGTTGATAACATAATTAGATTTCCAACAGGAGGGAAAGCTCCGTTAATATTACTAGATAAATAAGGGCTTCTTGTACTGATTAATAATCAATTGTTTACTTTGACCAGCGCAAATATGCAAGATGTTATATAACATCCGCCTTAGGCTGTACTCTAAGGCTATTATAAACCTCACCTCAGTTAAACGCGAACGCCTGATACAGAAGTCATGAAAGAGGTCATCAATTTAGCAGGGCCAACCATGAAGTTTATGAATAGCCCAATCCCTGAGCCAAACGATGACCAAGTCCTTATTAAAGTGGTCATGTCTGGGTTGAATCCCAAGAACTGGAAGGTCCTGGACCTTATAGCTTCTAGGGTTACCATTCCTGGCATGATGCCTGAGATCAAAAAGGGAGTGAACCAGGGGGACAATATTGCTGGAATCATTGAAAAGGTCAGGCCTAATATTATTGAATTTAAAGTGAGTTATTCAACCTAGGTTTATATTAGTCTAAGCTAATATCCTGTTAAGCCAGGTGATACCTCAACACTCATCCACCCCTCAAAGAGTATTCAACCATTTATGTGTCAGTCCTCCCGTTTAAATATATTATTTTTGGAGAACAGAAATAGTAGAACCATAGGTCTTCTACCCCTCATGTGACTCAGCTACAGCCAAGGCAATCCACTTAAAATTATTTATATAGCCGCTCCTATTGGCTCCCTTTCAACTCATACTGTGCCAACCTTACTGCTAATAATAACGCAAGAGTCGCACTCATTTTCAAGATTTGTGGAATATTGGCCTTTTTAGAAACCAGTACAGGCTAAAGCAAGGCATAACTTCCATAGTTAGGATAAAGCTTGAGACTAAACTATTTTGCGGAATGTTTCTCTGCATATTTCAAGCTAATATAATCTAATTAATTTTTCTGGGCAAATGATCTACTAAGTTTCAATTAAGACAAGGGGGCGAGCATAAAAAAATTATCAAGACATCTTGAGATGCATCCTGAAAGACATTAGAACAGCGGGACTTGAAGCCAACAAACCTGCAGTATGGCTACGCATAATTTATATAGGCTTTCTTGCTAAAAGCAGCATAGGTAGAGCAGAACTTATTATTCCATTTCCTTCCACACTTTACTAAGTACCACCCCAAAGCTCCCCTGGTATTATTAAAAAGGCATTCTCTTTTATTTCACT
>NW_022984032.1:0-12224 GCF_010724455.1 Aspergillus lentulus
TGCCAAAAAAAAAAAAAAAAAAAAAAGCAAAGTAAGTCTACTGATACTGCTAGATGTTCTAAATGATCCACAAACCGTCCATGGATTCACTCTCATCACCAGAAGAAGTTGGCCCAATAACCATGTCCTACGCGCGACAAGTTCCACCTGTGACCTGCCAAACATCTTACTAAATGTCCACGGCAGGCTCCAATGTCGATCACAGAAGAGCGGGTCCAATGCAAGACAGTCCTCACAGGCTAATCTCCTCCTTTCGTCGACGGACGTGGATCCTGGCCGTCGGATCCGGAAACAGATGAATGCCCTGACTCCAAACTCGCGGTGGCTGGCCACCCCGATGTTCCAGATCGTACTTGAGAAGAATATGACACAAGGCTGCTTTGATCTCGGCGGCCGCAAAAAACCGCCCAGGACAGGCGTGCTTCCCGTATCCGAACCCCATGTGTTTCTCCGTTGCGGACACCAGTTGGTGCTGGCCCTCTTGCCCTGATGCCTGTCGTAGCTTGTAGAACCGGTAGCCGTCGTATCGCCGAGGGTCCGGGTAGATCTCAGGCTCCCACATGGTGTGGGCAGACACCATGAGTGTCGTGCCTCGGGGGATACGCAGGCCATCAGACAAGTGTATATCGCTCTGCGCGATGCGGCCCATGGATACTATCAAAGAACACCTAGATTAGTTTGCCATTCCAGACGGGCGGCAAGGGAAGGGGGACGTACACAATCTGTTCGGCGCCAGGCGTTGGCTTTCCTTCAATGCGCTGTCCATCAGTTTGAGCCGGTACAAAGCGGCCCTGGTCCATCCCTCATCACCCAGCACGGATATAATTTCTGCGCGAATATCCCGGATTAGGTCTGGATCCGTGCAGAGGTCCATGAGCGCCTGCGCCAAGAGGTTGGAGGTTCCATGGATCGCGGCAAATGAGAGCAGCAGTTGTGCGGCCACGGCATCATATGGTTGATCGCCATAAGAATCTTCCAGCCAGTCGATGACATCCGCGCGAGACGGCGCAGGTTTACCCTGAGCGGCCCGGTTGGCCCTGTCGGCTCGTCGCTGGGCCACCAAAGGTTCAAGGATCTCTCGCGCTTCGGCAATCTGAGCCTGCAAGATTTGGCATGCGGGCAGGAAGCGAGCCACGATAGGTCGTAGGAACTTGGGCCAAAAGTGAAGTGCTTGTGCTGCTCGGTAGACATTGTGCGTGTAGGTGATAATGATGTTGTGCCACTTGGGATCCCGGCATTTCTCTTGTCCGATAAAGGATTTGGATGCCATCTGCGCGACGAGTTTGAGAGCCGTTTGACAAGGGCTGATCTCATGCCATTCTATTACCGCGTAGAGGAATGTCAGCATTCATCTCCCGACACCGAAGCGATCATCTGGTGTGTGCTCACCGGAGTCATCGGTCAAGGTTGTGGATAGTGCGTCGGCGACCTCTACAGACAAGTCCTCTGTCATATATGCTACTCATTTGATTGATATTAGCCAAGGACCGTGTTGATCAGAGACTGGCCGGATGATGTAACTACCTAGTGCCTGCGTGAGGCTCGTCTTAAGGATCGTGTTCAACGGGTTTCTTGGATCCAAGATCAATTTGAATGGCTCAAACCCCGGGATGTCGGGGTGAAACTCCTAGACAGGCTACTCAGCAACGACGAGGATGAAGTTTCTGGACATGGAACGACGAACGGAGGCGATGAAATGGTCCAGACTGAGGCGATCATCGCTGCGAACCTCTCGGGCGTATCGAGGCGACAGGACCAACAAAGACCCGTTGTCAGTGAGAATGCGAAAGGCATCAGGAGACTGGCATGACAATGGACTTCAGCACTCCATATCCTGAATAACGTAGATTTCTCTCTGACTCACCTTCTCAAAGCCGTTCTGAAGAAGACGTGCCGCGTCTGAGCGAAATCGCTTCTTCGCCGCGGTGCGAAAGATGTCCCAGGCTCTTCCACTATTGATCACCGTCAAGGTCGATGGAAAGAGGTATGATGAGACAAGAAGAAGGGTCAAAGGACCCAGGAATAAGGTAATGGCCACACTCCAGGCCCAGTTTGAGACCAGAGGCACGTTATCCATGCTGTCTCAAAGTCGCTTGGACGAGTTGCTAGATACTATTGTTACGTCTCTGGTGAGAAATACAAAGATGAAGAAGACATGACCAAGAGATGTGATCGTACCGACTCCACTCCTTTGTGCAAGGAGCATCCTTGGATCGACGAATGCATATGCAGGTCAGCCCTGGGATCTCCGGCGGCGCCATATTGTTTGCTCACCGCTCCCTTGAACCGTGTCTGGCCAGTCTGTGACTGCTGTATGGAGTGGGGTGAATGCTTCCCAAGTAGGAAATCCATTTTTCTGACCTATCCATGCCCAAAATTTGGTCGATAAGGTGCTTTTGTCGTGTGTTCGATAGTTTCAATGTTGACGGGGGGGTGGCAGTAGCCGAGGCAACACAGCTTTCTACATATCTACATACACTTGTAGAGCTACGCCCACTCAGCCGTTTATTATTGAACTTAGATCTCACAGCTCACCTATTCTCCATTTGCACAATCTCACAATGAGAGAAACTGAGCCTGTTGCGATTATTGGCACAGGATGTCGCTTTCCCGGGGGCGCTTCTTCCCCTGCTAAGCTCTGGGAGCTTCTCCGAAATCCCCGTGAGATTGCGCGCAAGATACCGGCCAACCGATTCAATATCGACGCATTTTATCATCCAGATGGAGACCACCATGGCACGACAAACGTCCAGGAATCATATTTCTTGGACGAGGATATCCGAGCCTTCGATGCCGCCTTCTTCAATATCTCGCCGACGGAAGCGGCAGCGATGGATCCGCAACAGCGATTACTCCTAGAGACAGTGTACGAATCGCTTGATGCCGCGGGGTTACGAATGGATGTGCTGCAGGGATCAATGACTGGGGTATTCTGTGGTGCCCTCCGCAATGACTATAGTCAAATCCAGGCGATGGACCCCCAGGCACTCCCAGCGTACATGGTTACGGGCAATTCGCCGTCAATCATGGCCAATCGCATCTCCTACTACTTTGACTGGCGTGGTCCCTCCATGACAGTTGATACGGGATGTTCATCAAGTCTTCTAGCTGTCCATCTCGCAGTCGAAGCTTTGCAGAACGATGACTGTTCCCTGGCAGTGGCAGTAGGGAGCAACCTCATCCTGTCACCCAATGCCTATATCGCAGACTCTAAAACACGGATGCTGTCTCCTACCGGTCGGAGTCGCATGTGGGACAGCAAGGCTGACGGCTACGCACGCGGCGAAGGTGTTGCATCGGTGGTTTTGAAACGGCTGCGGGACGCAATCATCGATGCGGACCCCATCGAGTGCGTGATCCGAGCCACCGGGGCGAATTCAGACGGGCGAACTATGGGGATCACTATGCCTAATGCCAAGGCACAGCAGTCGTTAATCCTCAAAACCTACGCCCGCGCGGGACTATCTCCTCAAGACCGGCCCGCGGATCGGTGCCAGTATTTCGAGGCCCATGGGACAGGGACCCAGGCCGGAGATCCCCAGGAAGCGGCTGCAATACACGCAAGTTTCTTTGGGCCTGAATGCGTTGCGGATCCACCTAACCGACTGTATGTGGGATCGATCAAGACGGTTGTTGGACATACAGAGGCCACTGCTGGACTGGCGGGACTGATCAAGGCTTCCCTGTCGCTGCAGCACGGGATGATCGTTCCTAATCTCCTGATGCAGCAGCTCAATCCAAAGATAGAAGCGTTTGCCGCTCAGCTATGTATCCCAACGGAGTGTGTTCCGTGGCCTGCGCTCCCAGAGGGCTATCCCCGCAGAGCCTCGGTGAACTCTTTTGGTTTTGGGGGCGCCAATGTGCATGTTGTCCTGGAAAGCTACACTTCCCGGGAGATCAACCCGTCTCATAACCTGCCCTCCAGCCTGCCTTTCGTCTTCTCGGCTGCCTCGGAGCGGACACTAACATCCGTCCTGGAATCCTACGCGACATTCCTACGCGAACACGCAGCAGTCAGTCTTCTTAGTCTGGCGGTGTCGATGTGGACTCGGCGTTCCGCTCATCGCCACCGCCTGACGCTCATAGCACACTCGGTAGAGGAATTACAAGACCAGATTGACACAGAACTAAGTCGAAGGGCCACGGGTAAACCCTCCTCCATCGTCTCCAGATCTATCAGTCGGCCCAGGCGCGTTATGGGTATCTTTACGGGTCAAGGAGCCCAGTGGCCGCAAATGGGACTCGATCTGGTCGAGGCAAGTCCTCGGATTCGACAATGGATAGCGGATCTGCAGGAAGCTCTAGATCAGCTCCCTCTGGAATTCCGCCCGGAATTTTCTCTCCTCCAGGAATTGTCACGGCCAGCATCCTCTTCGCGCGTACACGAGGGCCTTCTTTCTCTCCCTCTGCGGACAGCGCTGCAAATCATGCAAGTCAATATCCTTTGTGCGGTAGGGATTGAGTTTAGCATGGTCGTCGGCCACTCCTCTGGGGAGATTGTAGCAGCCTATGCTGCGGGTGTGCTGACCGCCTCGGATGCCATCCGCATTGCATACCTTCGGGGACGAGCAATTGACGAGTCGCGGGATTCAACGGGTCGTATGATGGCTGTCAATCTGACGTGGCAGCAGGCACAGGCTGTTTGCGCCGTAGAACCTTATTCCGGACGCATCAGCGTGGCGGCTGCCAACTCCCCTTCCAGCGTCACCCTGTCCGGGGACGCAGAGGGCCTGCGGGACTTGGAGTGGCTGCTGAAGAGCCTGGGCTTCACTCCGCGTATGCTCCAAGTGGACACCGCATATCATTCTCCATATATGAAACCGTGCGCAGACCCATATCGTCAGGCAATGCAAGCCTGCCCAGTTGCTCTGGCACCGTCTGTCGCTCGCTGGTACTCTAGCGTTTACCCCGGGGAGGTCATGACTGAACATGACCAGAACCAACGGACGGGAGAGTACTGGGTCGAGAATATGTTACGCCCCGTCCAGTTCGCCCAGGCCCTGGAGGCAGCCGTACGAGAGGCCGGAGCACCAGATGTCATCGTCGAGGTCGGGCCACATCCGACCCTCAGAGGGCCGGTCCTGCAAACCTTGTCGAAAGTGAACTCGGCCCATTCAACAATCCCTTATCTTGCCCTTGCTGAGAGAGGAAAGCCCGGTCCTGATTGCTGGGCAATGGCTCTGGGATTGGCCTGGGCGCATCTCGGCCCTAGTGTCGTCCGTCTCGAGGACTATGTCTCCCTCCTTGATCCCGGCCAATCGCATGTGCCGGTAGAATCGCTACCACTCTACCCTTTCGATCACTCTCAGACCTACTGGGCGCAGTCGCGAATATCATTGAACTATAACCATTGCGTTACACCCCCGAACGCCCTCCTCGGTGTTTTCAGCCCGGAGACCGGACCAGGAGAGTTCCGTTGGCGAAACTACCTGCGGCCAGAGGAGCTGCCCTGGTTGGCGGACCGTCGTGTCGGATCCAGACCTGTTTTCCCTGAGACTGGATATGTATCGATGGCACTGGAGGCAGGGATGATAATGGCAGACACCAAGGGACTCCGCTTGCTGAGTGTCAAGGATTTAACCGTCCACACCCCACTCCCCATCCAGAACGATCCCATCGGCACGGAAGTACTTGTCACAGTGGATGGTATTTCCTCGCATGACGGAGTCATTTCCGCCCTGTTCCGCTGCGAGGCTGCTGTATCAGGCGAGTTTGTCAAGTGTGCAACAGCCAAGATGATCATGCATCCAGGGGATCCGGACCGTGCTCTCCTCCCCCCACAAGGCCAGCTGGCTCCCGCAGTAGAACCAGTGGATATCAACGGGTTCTATAATAGTCTGCGCTGCGTGGACTATCACTGTACTGGGTCTTTTACTGGCTTGACAGGACTCCACCGACGGCGGGATCTCGCCACTGGAACGATTCACGTCCCCTCGAGAGATCCTGACGGGCCTATTAATCTCCATCCCGTAACCTTGGAGCTCGCTATTCAAGCAATGATTGCCGCGCTGGGTGCGCCCGACGAGGGGCTACTGACCGGAGCATTGCTGTCCAAAACTGTGGACAACATCTGGATCGATCCTGCCTTATGTGCCCTTGGAAAGGAAATGACGGTAGTCAGCTATCTGACCGATGTCGACGGAGATCATATCCGGGGTGATATCGATATATTTACAATGGATGGGCAAAAGGCCGTCCAGCTGGAGGGCGTTTGCCTCGTATGCCAGCCATCTGGGAATGCACCGACGGATACGCAGATCCTTTCCCAGACCGAATGGGGCCCGCTTGAGCCCAGTCTGAAGAGGGCATCACACCCATTGCCAGCGGATGTGCTAGAACTATACTCTCTCCGAGATGAGCTTGCGCTACTGTATATCAAACAGGCCGGCCATGGACTGACAGACTCAGAGCGAAGTGGATTGGATTGTGATGGCACTCGGCTGCTAGCACAGATGAACCAGTGCATTGTGGATAGTCGCGAGGGACTACAGCTTGCAGGCTCGTCCGAACGGTTGGACCAGAGTGTTGAGGCCTTCAGGGCTGGATTGGGCCCTTCTCTCGAGGACCCCGGTCTCAGGGCGATTGCTGCAGTTGGCCAACAGCTGCCTCACGTCCTGCGCGAATCGGGTCGTCAAAGAGTGGCCTGGCCGCACTTCGACGAAGGAAACGAGTATTTGAAGCAGGACGTTCAGGTCTCCCACCTGGTAAACAATCTCATCTCCGTGGTCAGTCAGACGTGTTTCCGCTTTCCGCAGATGGACATCCTTCAGATCGGCACGTTGGGAGGTTCAGTTCACTCTGTACTGAGGAAGATGGGCAGGAGCTTCCGGTCATTCACCTATGCAGCGCCCTCTCAACCGATAGATGGGGCCGACCTTGAGCGGCCTGGCGAGGTGCAACGCAAAACCTTCGATGTCGATCGAAATCCCCTCGAGCAGGGCTACCAGGATCATGCCTACGATATGGCTCTTTTCACCACCGCGAGATTCCCCCGAGAGGTCGCAGTGACCCATATCCGTCGCTTGCTCAAGCCTCGCGGATTCCTGGTCCTACTGGTACGATCGAACCCTGATATCACACATTTGAATCTTCTATTCGGCCCTCCTGCGAGATGTATAGAGACATGCTCCGGTGAGCAAGTTATCACTAGGGAGCACTGGATTGAGCTACTGTCTACACACGGGTTCTGGGTGGAGTCGCTCGATGCACCCAACGAATTTGCAAGCCTCCAGGGCTTCTCTCTCCTTCTTTGCCGGGCACCGGGCGACTACAAAAAACAATCGTCTCGCGGAGACCTGCTGCTAGTAGGCGGTGACGCTAGGAATGCAGACTGCGTCATATCAGAGCTTGCTGAATTGGTACAAGGCAGATTTGATCAGGTTCTTCGATCGCCATCCCTGGATCTGGTGGAGGTCACTGATCCGTCTGAGCTGACGGTTCTATACCTGGTCGACGATCGAGATCTCACCGAAGCCAGCCTGAGCGGACTGCGGACACTGATTACCGCCTGCAAGCGGGTCTTATGGGTGACATGTGAGAAGACCGATCAGCCGAACGGTGGATTGACGAGAGGTCTTCTTCGCAGTATCATGACCTCTGAACGACTGTCCTGTCAGCTGCAGCTGCTACACATCACGGATCCGGCTGGAGTGTCAGCGAAAGTCCTGGCCATCGCCCTTGAACGCTTGGTCCAAGCCAGTGCAGCTCAGGAATGTCCTGATTCGTGTGGATTGGACAGCATTGAGCCCGAGGTTGAATATGACGGCTCTATGTTCCGCATTCCTCGTCAATACCACAACTATTCCACTGGGCTGCGCCATCTAGCTAGGCGGCAGACGGTGACAGACTGTGTGGACCTCAGCCAGGGAGTGGTACAGGTTCTCCCCCCGGCCGCTGACGCGACTCGTGAAGGGTTCCGACTACTCTCGGTGGCTCAACCCCCGCAAACCTCAGACGACGGATCGACCATTTGCCTGCGAGTGCGATATTCCAGTCTCGCCGCAGTACGAGTAGCAGGGACAATGTTCCTGCGACTGGTCATAGGGAGGGAGGTTAGCAGCAACAACAGAATGATTGCTCTGTCGTCCCACATTGCATCTCAGGTGATCGTCCCGGAGTCGTGGGCGTGGCCACTGCCAGACACAGTGTCGAAAGCCCAAGAGCAGTCTTTTCTGCACGCCACGGCGGCTGCTCTGCTGGCGGGATACCTTGTCGACCAGATTCCAGCGTTCGGGACGCTCGTGGTGCACGAGGCCGACCGGGTCTTCCAGTCAATCGTCCACCAAAGCCCAACCTGGCGCAATGTTAAAGTCATCTTCAGTACCAGCACAAGCAACCCGGACAGGGACGGACCGGTGTTGTCCTTGCACGAGCATAGTACCGCGCGACAGTTATCACAAGTACTGCCCTCGGATGTATCGGCTGTGGCTCTTTTGAATCGCCGGGGACAGAGCATATATGACCGTATGTTGTCGCTCTTGCCTGACAACGCGACACGGATCCAAATAGACGACGTCTACTGTGTATCTGCGTCCACAATGACGACCAAGGGGCGTGATTCTTTGCTCGTAGCCAAAGCCTTCATAACCGCCTGCATGGTGGCGTACACCAGCTGCGAGGCGGTCTCATTGACCTCCGTGGATTCGGTGCTAATTGCTAATGTTGCGGAGTACCCTACCACTCATTGCCACCAGGGGATTATAGATTGGGACCTTTCGATTCGGGTGCTGGCCCAGATACCAACTGCCAGTTCCCAGGTGCGGCTGTCGCAGAAGAAAACCTACATACTAGTAGGACTTGACAGCGAACTGGCCCGAATGGCCTGTCTCTGGCTGGCAGCACACGGGGCAAGATGGATTCTCCTCGCTAGCTCCAAACCGGAGCCGGATGCGTGGTGGTTGGAAGAAGTTTCCAGTCGCGGAACGCGCATCACTTTTTCGACAATGTAAGTGACGCACCCAGGTAGTTGCATTGCACACAAAAAACTGATAGATGCCAGGAACCTGATCGACGGCGTTTCCGTCAGAAGTTTGCATCAGAGCATCGCCCACCCGTTCCCTCCGGCCGTAGGAGGAGTGCTGATTGAGTTCGGGCCGCTGCCTGACTGCTCCTTGTCTAAGCTCACCGCGGGAGTACTCCAAAGCCAACTGCATCCGGTTTTGAAGGAGCTGCAGCTGCTAGATGAGCTTCATGAAAACCCAACCTTGGACTTTTGGGTGCTCATCGGATCGATTGCAGGAACGCTAGGCCACGCGGACCAGGCAATGACCGCGGCTATGTCCGAGAAGATGGCCACATTGGTCCGCCAACGTCGGTCTCGGGGCAGGCCGGCGAGCCTGGTACATCTGGGAGAGATCAGCGGCATTGACATCCCCTCTGCCAGGCCGCGCCCTTGGTGGGGTCCGGCCGCTGTAACCCAGCGGGATATTGACGAAGTACTCAGCGAAGCAATCCTTTGCGGAGACCCAAATTCCACTCGCAGCGCCGAGTTCATTGTGGGCCTTCGACATCAGAGTTTGCAGAATGGTCGCATGGCCTGTCCAGTGCCGAAGTTGTGGCCGTTCTACTCTTACACAGCCACCGCGAGTCAGGACCAGGTGCCTCCGTTGCCTGAGTCCCAGTCAACTAAAGATCTCGTGGCCGCGGCGACCAGCCGGGAGGAAAAGACTGAGGCAATCGCGGCCTGCCTCATGGAGAAGATCCGGGCCAGACTGAATCTGACTGCAGATGCACCGCTCTCCTCCGACACGCTAATTCCGGAGCTTGGGGTTGACTCGCTCGTCGCTGTTGAGCTACGCAGGTGGTTTGCAAAAGAATTGGCTGTCGACATACCGATTGTGTTGATTCTCAGCGGTGCATCTGTGGGCGAATTGGCACATTCAGCTGCCTCGAAGCTCTGTAATGGCAACAGCGGACTACGTAATAGTATTAGCTCAGTGTAGGTCGGCAGAAAAGTGCGAATAAATGGGCGTGGCGCTTTTTTCAATAGTCTACTTCATGTTACATGTCTCGTGCAGTGTCGATCAAATTCATGCAAGGGGGAATTAGCCCTGCATCTGGCGGTCTGCAATCTCAGCTCGTACTTATAAAGCGCAAAGGCCCTTCTGCAGGACAGGTTCCTGCATATTTGTCGGTAAATCGCACACGACGTAGACATTGACTACTATCAATATGGAACCACACGACGAGACGGATCTAGTCAGCTTTGCTTTTAGTGGTCCTACCACGTTTGACCCAACTACACCCATCTATCTGGATGCCCAGAATCCCTCGCGCGCGTTCAATGCCAGACAATTCCGACTGCTGGTGCGATCACTCATTGCTGGGCTCAGAGCTCGAAATCTGGAGCCCGGAAATTGTGTCCTAGTGCAGCTAGAGAATACTGTGATCACGCCCCAACCCCATGACTATGAAATGAAACCGTTGACATTAACATAGGTCATACACTCTGCTCTTTTCTTCGCCATCGTCGGTGCCGGCGGCGTCTATATGGGCTGCGACGTGGGTAGTCCCGCCCATGAACTGACTCATCTGCTGCGTCTCGCCGAGCCTCGGCTGGTGATCACTGCCCCAGGTGCATTATCAACTCTGGAGGTGTGCAGCAAGCAGGGAATCTTCCCAGGTCAAATCCTCTTGGTGGATGAGCTCTCTATAGACAATATAGTCCAATTTGCGCACAGTGCGGCGGCGCAGACAGAGGGTCTTATTGACCAAACGGCCGAACCGCCTATGCGCCTGGAGAATCTGCTCCGGCACGGGGAGTCCGACTGGCTTCGTTTCGAAGATAGTGGACAGAGCAAGAGGACACCGGCAGCCATGTTCTTAACCAGCGGCACCAGCGGGCTCCCCAAGGCCGCGATTCGAACCCACCACACAATCATCTCCCACCATCTGAGCGTCCACTACCAAGTGCCGTACCCCGTCGTCCGCCTGATGGCACTACCCATGTACCATTCCTTTGGCGATTTTTGGACCAACATCTTTCCCATTCGGTACGGCGAGCCCTTGTACGTCCTTCCGCGCTTCGACATCTCCGCTTTTCTCGATGCCGTCCGCCAGCACCACATCTCGGAGACGTATATGGTCCCCGCCATGGTGCAAATTCTGAACCAATCCTCCCTGCCGGTCGCCGAAAGCTTGTCCTCCCTGCGCTACGTTGGTATTTCGGGAGCCCCCATCGACGGGTTCACCATGCAGCGATTCCAGCGCCTCCTGTCGCCGGACGCCGTAGCGGGAAATCTGTGGGGCATGACTGAGGTGGGAGTGGTGTTCCAAAATCGCTACGGCGTGGCACCGCAATTCGGCAGCGTGGGGACTCTGTTGCACGGATACGAGCTGCGCTTTGTCGATCCCGCCACGGGCGAAGACGTTGCCGGGATACCTGACTCTCCGGGGGAGTTGTACGTACGTGGGCCGGGGCTCCTCTTGGGGTATAAAGGGCGGACCGATGGCAAAGACGAGCAAGGATGGTTCCGGACGGGGGACATGGTGTATGCGCGAGACGGGAATTACTATATCATCGGGCGGACAAAGGATCTCATCAAAGTGCGAGGGCAAGTACCCGATTCTCTTAACTCCTTTTGTTTTTCCACCCTCTATTGGACATCCCATCCAACTAACATGGGTGTGTGATTCAAGGTACTCCGTTGCGCCAGCAGAGATTGAAGGGATTCTACTAAAAGACCCGGGTGTCAAGGACGCAGCCGTGATCGGGGTCATGCTCCCAGATGGCAGCAGCGAGGTCCCTCGAGCATACGTGGTCCGCGCCGGCATATCTCCCGAGTCGACGGCGGATCAATTGACAGATCTGATCCAAACCCAGTTGGCCAGCTATAAAGCTCTGGATGGAGGGGTCGTCTTTGTGGACGAGATCCCGCGGACGGCCATTGGCAAGCCCCATCGAGTGAGGCTCTCACAGCTGGATCGCGAACGGGAGAAGATCGCCTCTATTTTGGGTCTCTCTGTGCCTGCACAGTGATTATTGACATGAGTGTATGCAGTCGAGAGCTACGAGTGTAGAAGTCCATGTTGTATAATTTAGTTCGGGCGAGTCCAACATTAGTTGGAACCGAACCGCTGCGATTTCGAGTTGAAATTTTAGAAATTGAATCCAAATCAAATCTAATACAATTCAGTTGTGGTTTCACCACAAAAACCCGCCACCAGGCCTAGCTAGGTATAGCTAGGCCCCTACTAACCTATCTAGGCCAGCAGTATGCCTAGGC
>NW_022984033.1:0-12219 GCF_010724455.1 Aspergillus lentulus
TTAATAATACCAGGGGAGCTTTGGGGTGGTACTCAGTGAAGTATAGAAGGAAATAGAATAATAAGTTCCACTCCACCTATGCTGCTTTTAGCAAGAAAGCCTACATAAATCATGCGTAGCTATACCGCAGGTTTGTTGGCTTCAAGTCCCACCATTCTAATGTCTTTCAGGATGCATCTTAAGATATCTTAATAACTTTTTTATGCTCGCCCCCTCGTCTTAATTAAAACTTAGTAGATCATTTGCCCAGAAAAATTAATCAGATTATATTAGCTTAAAATATACAGAGAAACATTCCGTAAAATAGTTTACTCTCAAGCTTTATCCCAACTATGGAAGTTATACCTTACTTTAACCCATACTGGTTTCCAAAAAGGCCAATATTCCACAAATCTTGAAAATGAGTGCGACTCTTGCATTATTATTAGCAGTAAGGTTGGCACAGTATGAGTTAAAAGGGAGCCAATAGGAGCAGCTGTATAAATAATTTCAAGTAGATTACCTCGGCTGTGGCTGAGTCACATGAGGGGTAGAAGACCTATAGTTCCACTATTTCTGTTCTCCAAAAATAATATATTTAAACAGGAGGACCGACATATAAATAGTTAAATACTCTTTGAGGGGTGGATGAGTGTTAAGATATCACCTAGCTTAATAGGACATTAGCTTAGACCAATATAAACCTAGGTTAAACAACTTACTTTGAATTCAACAATGTTGGGCCTGACCTTTTTAATAATTCCAGCAATATCATCCCCCTGGTTCACTCCCTTTTTAATCTCAGGCGCCATGCTGGGAATAGTAACCCTAGAAGCTACAAGGTCCAGGACCTTCTAGTCCTTGGGATTCAACCCAGACACAACCACTTTAATAAGGACTTAGTCATTGTTTGGCTCAGGGATTAGGCTATCCACAAACTTCACAGTTAGCCCTGCCAAATTGATGACCTCTTTTATAACTTCTGTATCAGGCGTTCGCGTTTGACTGAGGTGAGGTTTATAATAGCCTCAGAGTACAGCCTAAGGCGGATGTTATATAATATCTCACACATTTGCGCTGGTTAAAGTAAACAATTAATTATTAATTAGTACAAGAAGCCCTCATTTATCTAGTAATATTAACAGAGCTTTCCCCCCCATCAGAAATCTAATTGCGTCATCAACGGCATGTTTACTACTGATGAAGTGAATTAGGTGGGAGACTGGTGGGAGACTGGTGGGAGAGCAGTAGGAGCCTAGACCCAGTTCTTAATTTCCATTAGAATAAAATATAAAAGCAAGTTACAAAAGTTTTAAATATACGCAAAGCACCTATTCAGCACCTATTTAATGCCCAAAGAAGAAGCCCAATCATGGCTGCTGCAAGAGAAAATTCCAAGCCCTACATACCCGTTGCCAGTGGCGCTGATGATAGCTAGTCAAAAGACAGCCAGGCGACTACCATATACTACTATAGTGCAGTACAGTTAGCTTTTATAAGTCCTCCTAAACAGTTGACCCATTCTAATATATCCCACTCACATCATGGATAAACCTCAGCCAACGCAAGGCCCAGGCCTAATCAACGCATTTACCTGCCACTACATAGACTGCTGAAAAATTACTACATCTATGTTCGCGACTAATTTCATTATCGCGGACACACATCTTAGACACATACATAGCCAAGGAAACCTTAAATTATTTAGCCAGTCAAAGACCATTGCCTCCAGAAAGGCAATGATAAATTACTTCTGTTCCACATGTGGCTCACTCATATATTGCATCAGTGAAATATTCCCAGGGCACAGTATCCTGTGTACCAGAACTGTAGATAATTTCACTCTGCATAAAACAAAACTGAAGCCTAAGTTTGAGCTCTATACTAAGGACCGGGTGGGATGGCTTCAGGGGGCCACTAGTGTGGCATAGGTTAAGGATTTGGCTTATATGCTAAAGCGCCAGGGCCCTTCAGACCCTGAGTAAATAATTTAGGCTTCAGTATGTGAGCTCCACATTGCTAGTTATAGATTCACTAGGGATAAGCATAACCACTTATACCACTAGCTGATACTTAAGCCTAAGAATTCACTATGCATTAGCCAGCCTCTCTATGACTTGGATTTATAATCCTTTCCACTGAACCACTAGACCACGTTACAGTACAAGAGTAAAGAAGGTAATTTTTCTTCTCTTTTCATTTCAGCCTAAGGCGTATTCCCAATGTCTACTAGCGTCCTCAGTCACAGTCGGGCCAAGCCCTCAGACTCGAAGTTAAAATTAATCTGTCAGTCGACAACACTCTTAGGATGTCAGAAAGACCAATGTTAATAAGCATGCAAGCACCACTGGTATAAGCCTCTTATTAACCTTCATCAGGGTCAGCTAGTCGATCAACTGCATCATGTCTTAAGTCGCCCAGGGAGCGGGGCTATACAAACTAAGTTTCCTGCTGTCATTCCCTTCTGTATAAGCAGTATCATGATCAAAAGTAGGACATAGGCATATGCAGCTTTGGCCTGGCTGGTAATAAATATGCACTTAATCTTGGTGATTATTATATTGTTAGGAGTATGCCCAAAAACAATTTTCAGAATAGGATAAGTAAATAACTAAGTCCCGTGTAAAATGCACAGAAGAAAAGAAAATCTATCCTATTCAACCACTTATGGTCACAGGGGAAGGTCAGTCCAAAACACTTCCTAACTTACAGTTGGAAATTCTGAAGATTATTCTTCAGAAACGCTGCAGCCTCACGGCGGAAGTCATCAGGAATCAACACTGAGTGATCAGCATATATATTAAGTAGTTGGTGACTATCACTCCACTGCGGCCAGTAACTATGTTTACCATCGTTACCATCATTTGGATCTAATGAGTTGACAAACGAGATATAGTATGTGTGGAACGCGTCCGAAGCATAGTTTGGTAGGATGCCAAAAAAAAACTTGGAGAAGATCGCTCCCATAGAAGGTACCCAGGACCAGTGTTCTGTGGTCATAGGAACTCATATATAACTAGGTTGGGACGTCTAGGCTCATTAACTCCGATGCCTCCAGAAAGATGCACTGACTGAGTGAGAACTCATGGTCCCTGATGATAGCGGCCAATCATTTAAACTCAGGGTAGAAGGTCCACAATTTCCCAGTGCGGAAAGGGGCGCCGTCCTTGCTAATATTAGCATATAGTGAGATGAAATCCTCAAGGACTTGCTAAGAACTATTTAGAAAGAAGACGTCGCCTAGGTATTCCACAAGCAGCTTTTCCGTAGTAATATGGACTGGAAAAGCGCAAAGAGCATCCCCTTATCCTCTTAACTACTAGCAATGTAAGGGACATTAGCAACCTTGTTCTTCAAAGCTAATTAATCTGGTGATTCTACAGCACAACTCTATCAGGACAAGGGAGGTAGGAAAGCACAAGGGATTAGTAGCCTAGCATAGCTGGAACAGAGCTCATGACATTAAGAAGAGAGGTATAGTCAAGGTTGCAAAGGCACTGCAGCATATCTACAGCCGCCAAGCAACCCACACTGTCGACGACCTGTAGACTAATTAGCTTCGCCCGATGACAAGGTGCTTATTAAAGTGGTTGTATCTTTGTCCAATCCAAAGGCCTTGCAAATTCTGGGGATATATTAATCATAAATATGACCATCATTTTCAATAGTTTTGGATGATTTCAAATTTTTGCAACCGTCCAGACTAAGCAGTATTATACACAGTAATACAGACTCCCGCACTTTGATGCAACTTTTATTTAGTCGCTTAGTTCAATATACTTTGAAAGACAGTAAGACTTATAATATATTCCAATAAGGGCCCCCCAAAATTGCTAGTTACCGAAGAAGGTAAGTCGGGCAATGTATTCCAAGCCACATTTAAATCACTTCAAAGTAGAACAGAAGAGGTGTTTTTAGTAGCAGAATTTTTCTCCAACAATTTCCTTACTCATAGTCCACAATTTCTCTGCATTGGAGGCGTCACAGGCATAATTCAAAACCTTTTCTGGGTTACAGTCGCTAAGAAATGACCCTGATTAATCTTTGTGAAGTAGTTAGCCCATATTCTACTCAGTACACTGTAAATACCAATACACTTACTGTCAAGCGCAGGGTCCAGGGCCACTATAAGAGTAGTTACACAGCCCTGCTCCATGTTCTTTTCCTTCAGCAACTCCAGATTCTTACTTTCAAACATAGATCCTACAATTGGCCATGCTTCTAGTTCTACTCCAGATAGACCAGTCATTTGTATGACTCCTGGGTGCAATAAATAGGACTTTATTCCCTTCTTCCCCAGTTTGCTTGCCAATGCAACAGCGAGCAGAATGTTTGCTGTCTTAGACTGCCCATAAGCTATCCAAGCGTCGTAAATCTTGCCGTCAGAGAAGTTGTAGTTATCGAAGATAACTGGGCTGAGCTGGTACATGGCACTGGATACATTCACAATACAAGCACCACCACCTGACACTTCAAGTTTCAGAACAAGGAGGTTGGTGAGCAGGAAATAACTAATGTGATTCACACCCAGGTGGCTTTCCACATTTTCAGCGGTCAGAGAAAATTTAACCCCCATAATGCCTGCGTTATTGATGAGGACGTCAATCTTCAAGACAGACACATTAATCTCCGCTGCCGCGGCGCGCACTGAGGCACAAGACATGAGGTCAATTCTGATAAATCGAACGATGGTAGAGGGACTGATTTTACTAATGTCTTTCATAACTAGGGAGACTTTCTCTTCGGAGCACCTAAGAAGGATGATCTCAGCAGGATTAGTGAGTGCTAGGCAAAGGGCTATTTAGGCTCCAAGCCCTCCATAACTAGCTCCAGTAATAACAACTAATACCATCTCAGCAACATAGAATTAAGCAAAACCACGTTCCATTTATAGAGGAAATTCTATTACTCGCAGGGAGATACACTTACATGTCTTCCCAATAACTCAATCTGGCAATGCAGCAACGACTTCGGACCCTATGGTTGAGAAATTGAAAGCGGGCATCTTCAAGAGCATAGGTAGTACAACACAGTCAAGACCAAAGAAAAGCTATCAGGTATTAGCATAATAGCAATATCACCAGGTCAGCCATGATCTCCCCTCAAGTAATATATGCTTGTTCTGCTCCTCCAGTGTGGCTTAATACCAATTAGGAAGCAATCTAGTGGCAGCCGCATTTCCAAGCATTACTATCATAGGATCACTAATCTATCTGGCTCCAACCTTAGGTATTAGGATTCTCAATTATTCATTAACGCCCCACATGAAAGCTAAAGGAAACCTAATGCGTTAACCATAAAGGTACTAGAGATAACAAAGTACCACCCTATGCCCGCTACCTAGAACAAGGCCCAAGTAAGATGTCACAACCGACAATGCTATAAAGATCCTATCAATCATATAAGCTGCATATGATCAAGGCTATTGCGAAATTCAAGCAACTATTCCCATCATCACCAGTAACCTCACGGCTTAGTAAAGTACTAATGGTGTAGGTGGGAGGCCAGTGGGAGACAGGTGGGAGGCCAGTGGGAGACAGGTAGGAGGCCGGTGGGAGACAGGTGGGAGACAGGTGGGAGACAGGTGGGAGAAAGGTAGGAGACAGGTAGGAGGACTGTAATCACCCTTCAGAGTAAAGGGTAACTCACTATAAGCATAAGCAATCACAGAAAGTAGGCTCTGAGGAACTTATTAGGCAACAATACCTCAGATTCTTAGCGTCTGCAGGTCACGTGCGTCGATTTCCTTGTTTACAGGAAATTCAAGTCTAATAGATTTCCTATTTTGCCAATACTGTTATGGTTCAGAGGAAGATTCATTATTCTTGTTCTCATCTGGAAACTTAAGGGTTTATATACAAGATAAGTATCAGATTGCTTCCCAATCATTCTAACTATATCCGGGAAAAATTCCATTTACGAAGCTCTATTGTTTACTTAGTCGAGCCTCGATTCACAACAAATACAACCAAGCTGTTTCACCCTCTAGGTTACTACTTTTCACCATATAGTTTCCTTTATAAAAAGCTGAAGCCAAAGTTAATCTATACTGCCTAGGCTAACATGCTGTTTACATAAAGCTTAAAGCTTGAAGAAGGGAAGGGGTTAAGAAAGCTGAACATTGGTAGGAATTCAGGCAGGTATGGCAGTGGTGGAACAAAAAGGCTCTGCAGCAAGACCATGTAATAAGACGCAAGTCCGAGTCATTACATACCTAGCCCTCAAGTAAAGCATTCAAGGCATCAGCAGGAGTGCGCTTTAGAGTATAGAGCTTCAGGATCTCCTTGCTAGTCATAGAAGTCAAGCATTTCCCTTCCCACGCTGTCTCGGCGGCCTGCTTGGTTAAGTAGATGATATTCTTCAATTACTTAGTTTCCGCATACTTGTCCTCATACACCATGTCGATGAATAAGAGGTCCTTGTAACTAACATCTTTAACAGGCATACCAATGTGCTGTTCAACTATTAAAACAATTTGCATTCCAGTGATGTCATCAGGTCTATTCAGAACATATTTAGACTTATTATGGGCGGAAGTGTCATCCCAGGACAAGAGATGAGCTGTAATAACACCAACCTCATCAGAATCAATAATGCCGACCAGTGCATCCTTTAATAGTATTAACCAAAGTGTATTCTGCTCTCCAGTCTTGCAGTACTTCTTAATGAATTCTGCAGCAGGGGACATAACAAACATTAAGAAGATGTTCAGCTAAAGAGAGGTCCACTGCAAGTTGTCAAACTAGGGTGAGCTGAGGAGAGCCTCAATAGCCCAGTGCTGGCGTGGATAGTAGGCAGGGCAGTCCGGGCGGACATTTACAGCTATAGTTAAAATCCATACAATATACTTAACGCCGGCGTTGAGGGCATTAAGGTGGAAGGTCGACTCTTCAGCAAATTAGTTAGGCTCAGGCTGGGATGCAATAAACACTCTAGCAATATAGTGTTCACAGAGCCAGTTAGCAGTGATCTTAACCCAGTTCTGCTCAATCACTTCCACTCCAGGTAGCTTAGCAAGCTCGCATACCACTGGACTGCTCAAATTACAAGTAAGGGCAATAACACAGTATCCAGTTAAGGTGCTGCTAGATTGAAGTAACTTTGGCAGTGTTTGAACAATAGCTCAGCCAGTATTGCCAGTGGCGCCGGCGATGAGAATAGAAGGGGTCATAGTTTAAGGTATATACTGTAGCTCACATTAACTATTTAGGCTTTACTACATACTTATACCACAATTCTTTTCAGGTAATCCCTTCCATAATTTCAGTGATTAGAAATCCTAGGAAGGGGATATGAGTTCAAGCAAATCATAAGTCGCAGAATTACTAATAACCTCTTGCCGCCCGTCAGTATTGCACTAAGACTTCTCTAAGCTCAGAAGCGGTGGGAGGCTAGTGGGAGAAGGCTGGTGGGAGGCCAAGGAGCTATTACCACCCATTCAACTCCTGCACAAACCTTAGCAAGGCCTACTCCTCCCCTCTACCAGGCCATTTCTGAAGGAGCACTTGTTGTTAGAGGCAGTTTTACCAATGGAAGGGTTCGGCAGTGAAATTAAGTTCTTTCAGGGTCTCTTAGATCCTTTTATATATAGCGCGCTCCAGTGTCAATTTCCTGGCTGCAATGCAAGGTACCAGCGCAAGGAGCATCTAAAACACCACAAAGGATCAAAGCACGCCCAGCAACAGGCCTTTATCTGTTCAATCTATGGTTCTTAATATAGATAAAGGTATCCACATGCTTACACTTACCTTTTTTCAGCACTAAACCTAACTATAGAATGTTGTAATTAGTGATACACTTCGGCGCCATATTTAAAGGCAGCACAAAACAGCCAAGACACTAGACCATACGCGCCAAGCTTACGCGCATTATCACACTGGCAAAAGTTGGTGTGAAGGGGGCGTGCCATGTAAAGAGTATGTCTGTTACAACATTCCATATTCTTTTCAAGATACCAGTAGTATAGCAGAACAGTAATATTCCAGAAACCAGACTCCACTTCCATCATCTCTAACCCACGAATAGTCTAAAGAGTTCTATTTAGAGAAGAGGAAGCAGTACATTAATCTTTACTTTAAGGTATTCCACCCCCATTGGCCTTTCATCCATAAAGGGACATTTAATCTACATCAAGAAACCCCGCTACTTCTGCAATCAATGGTGGCTATAGGTATGTAGACATCAAAGGAATTGTCTGCACAGTCTACAGCAGTGGAGCTTCATAATAAACTCAATTTTGCTATTTAAGATTAACGGGTACGTTGGATCATTAACCTGTAATAAACTCAATCTGCTAACGTATAAGCTAAAGGTAAAATAGGATGCCTCAGAAGTAGAAGGGGCGTGCAGCACCTGCTTCTAGCTAATAGCAATATACCAGGCCATCCTACTACATATTATTTTCTCTGTTCTCGTGAAAAGCAAAGGTGCTGTCAACCTCAACCTGAAAGCATCTATTTCAGCTGAGGATTTAACACTGCTCAAATCACTTATTGGAAGCTGTCAAAGCCTTAGTATATTCTCCTATCCAAACATACTCTCCAGATATAAGGAAGCTGACCTCCCACCTTTTATCTAGGTAGGTGTCAAAGAGCTTAAGCAGTTCACTATATCACTATACAAGCTTTGTACGAAACTCAGCAGCACAAGCCCAGAAGACAGGCCTTTACTACCTGCCAGTGAACTTCAGTTCCCTCTACCAAGCAATAATCCCTTGTGGAATTCCATTGAAAGAGATAAGTAGGAAACTAATGCAAAGGAGGAGAAGATAGTTTCCCTAAATAATAAACTTCAGGAGAAGTGGATTTCAAAGTTTACAGATATATTCAAGTTTCTTGCTTTATAGTTTAATTAAGGATTTTAGTGATCACTAATAAACCAGAGAACTAGCCGCTGGTCACAAACCAGTGGGAGGAGACCAGGTGAGAGGCCAGCACAGATGCACTATTATTCATCAGAGGTAGTTTAGATCCTTAATTCTGTGCAGACAGCCATAATGTCAGGGACCCTTCAAATTTCTCTGTATTCTCAGAATTAAGAGTGAACTTATTTCATGGTAATACGGTTCCTGACCTATAAAGTCATACAGCACAGAACGAGCTTCGCCTTCCTCAGACATCCTATTAGTAAGCTGGTCCTAGAATAGCTGCGCAGTTAGCTCCATTACAAGATAGAAATATGACAACGGCTACAGGGTGAATTATAACCGGAAGTAAGTTAGTTAATCTTGCTTGGATAATGCACTGTTCACCTTTAGTTTATAGCAAGTGTTTTGCCTCATGACCTTTCAGTCAACATACAGTTAGGATTTACAGTAGTTACCTAGGGGTGAAATTCGATGTTTCTTATAATAAGATTACTACAACAAGTCATAATACATTTCGACATTGTATCTTAACAAGATTAAATCAGATAATGTTAATGCAGGCAGTATTATGGTTACTAACAACACAGGACACAGGCAAACCCATCTGTACTATATCTATCCAAATACTGGATATGATAATGTTCTTTAGTACAGTGAAACTAGCCGCCACCAAGTATTATAAATATTATTAGAGATGCAACCAAACTATATAACTATCGATGTCTATTACTAAAAGCAACGGATATACCATCAGTCAGTTAGGCGCGGTCTTTATACTATTATAAGATATCCATATACTACAAAAATCCGCGGCTAGTCATCGTACTAAAATGTGTTGTTAGTTCTATCTAGATAATGCATTCATGCATGCAGTCCACTATCTCTGCAGCTAAGAAGAGCTCAAGTACCTCTGCTGTATGCACATAATTAGCAAGCGTGTAATAGCAGTCTTCTGTGATATTTAGGTGTTCTTGGATCTCAGGGCTTCCGGCGTAATCTCCTTATAATATTCCCTCTCTATCATGTACAGAACAGAATTTAGAGTATCTATGAATGGAATACAAATTAACAAGAAACTTGTCTTATTTTAACAACATCTATAATAAGGGCAGACTGTTATCAGGTCCCCTTATATCTCCTCATAACCAGACTGCCCCTTATCCTCCATTATAATTATAGGCTCTTTGGGCACATTCTACCTACTACCTGTTTTCTCCTATAAAATCTATTATTCACGATACCACCTCTCTGTTAGGGCTGCATACCAGGGTTACACCTAAAACAGCACAGGTCAACAAGCACAGCTGATATATTAATGCAACAACAGTCGACATTCCTAGGGATAGAAATCAGTCTCTAGCACTTAAGTGCTTGATGAACCTACCATAGATTTTAATATAACAAAGAAGCGCTACCTCAGTCAATTTAGGTCAACATGAGTCGGGTTGGGACCAGATACTTTCTAATGATTCTGGGTATAGAGGAACAAAACCTATCACTGCTGACTACTCTGAACATTCTTGCTCTCGCTAATTTCCAAGAACTTAACCTTCGGCTTCGGATATTTGAGGTGCCCTGTGACTTGCAGTAAGGGTTATCTATCTACCATTCCTCTGTATAGATGGCTGACAAGCTGCGCCTCATGCTTGGCAAGGCGGAATATAATTAACTAACTATTAGAGGGGTCCAAGCTAAGGCATGAGCATGTAATACTAGAGCTAAATCAAGCAAAATTCAGTCTTGCGCAATACAAATAAAATAACCGGCCTATGCACGGTGTTGCAGACAGAGCTGCATAACAACAGCAAGCACTATAATTCGCTGTTAGCCTCCCCCACAGTTAAAGTTGTAGATTTCGTAATATCAATGAAGATATACAAATCCCAGATCCTAGAGTCTTCAAGGATATATATGTGCCTGAATAGACAGATTCTACATCCCTGCCCAACATCGCTCAATGTGCTGCTTACTTGGAACTGTTGCAAGTGATTAACCATATCCACCACAAAGTTCTCAGTAGCTCACCATGCTTAAAGAAAAAGGCGGTGTGGAAGAGTAAAATCTACTATATAGAGATAAAGAGAAGCTGAAGGGTTTAGCAACTTTTAAGGAAATCTGTCCTGCTTCATCGCTGTCCCGCACAGCTGAGCAACGCTGACTTCCCAGGGCTTGAGTAATAAATTTGACTACAAAGTAGGGGAAGTTCCACCCACAGCCTCATCTTACCTAGCTCCCCTATAATATAGTACTGTAAGACAGTTAACCCAGAATATTTCAGAAAGTTAATGTCATTCTGCTTAGGGATATCTCAACACAAGAAGCCACTGAATAACATTAATGCATCCTGTAGAGAGTGTTTATATTTCCAATACTCTCAATTTATTCTAATTATATCTTATAAACCGCGGCCAACTCCTGCCAGGTTATCCTTAAAGGTGCAGGATAGTGAAAAGCCTTATAACCATTAGAGCCCACCTGCTGTAAAAGGGAATGAAAGTCATACTAAGTCTTCCCATGAAGGGGACCATCTGTTATCTAAGTTAAAAATATATATCTGATTACTCTTTTTTAACTAAATAATGAGTAAAACATCCACATTATACTCCTGGCAGAACTTAAATACCTTCCAGAATAAGGTATCTCCTTGTCATTTATATTACTGTCATTTTGCCTTTGTGTTACTGGACTGGTGATGGTGGATTTTTCTAGGCTTTACCATAATAAAGAAATTCCAGTAGTAATGACAGTACTGTAGCAGAATAAATCAGAGTAACTATATATTTAAAAGTCCTGAGAGCCCCAGGCTTTTAAATATTTCTATTCTTAATAATAAAAAGTTTTAAGAATATACACGCAGAGCACATCCTAAAACACAGAGTATGTGCTGAAATAGTTAATGCCTTATTTAGGATAGGCGGTGATTAACTACTGAAATCTGGGGTGAGCAGGTGATCAGCAGATAATTAGGGATGATCTAACTAATTTAATATTAAACTAGGCCTATATATCTTAAATCTGCCCTTCTCATCTCAATTTTAATGGAAAGCTGTATAGGAGGATGGCTAAGGTGTGCTAAAGGCACTAGTGCTTTAGGTATTACAAACCTTAGTAAATTATAAATTACTAGATATAGGCCTAATGAAGAGCTTACATATATAATACTAAAGCTTTATTAAGGGCTAGTCTTTAGTTAATAATATTTTATACTAGTGCCTTCTGGAGTTGCTGTGCTTCTAGTAGAATGTTAATATATATTTAACTTTAAACATTCTATTTCTATAAAATCTAGAACTTAAAAATATACAGTGCCATCAAGTTACTTTTCTTAAAGTAACTATAATTAGTTATGTTAAAGGTAAGTATCCTTATATTAA
>NW_022984034.1:0-11678 GCF_010724455.1 Aspergillus lentulus
GGCTGAGCGGACGGGAAGCCCTGTTTTCCACACCCTATGGTCGTATGTGCTAGGTTGATGATTTTCAGGGTTTATATACAAGGTGAAACATGATAATAGTGAGCCGGCTGCAGTTGCTATGGCAGTAGTAGACTTGGACTTAGACTGGAAAGTGATATAGACTTCATGGGCCCATGTGGTTGGAGACCTCCCTCACTGGTTATAATTAACAAGACAAAAATGACTGAATTCCACAACCCAAGGCGTGTTCTAATTCACCAAAATTATGGACTAGCTCTACCCACAGTTTTGTGCTCCTGGTGGGTGTTAGAGGCCGATAAGTCCGCCATCTGAGAGAGAGTGGGGAAAAAATAAAGTTATTGGGGATCTTAATTGGTATCATCTGAACGGCAAAAAAGAACCTGCCATTTGACATTTTCTATCTGCTAGATCTGGATTGATTTATTTGATTCCGATCTTTGACACAATTGTTGTTGATCATACGATCCATCAACGGCTAAGTGGCGTAGAATACATACGACAATTGGGCTCGGCATTCCGCTCCGCTGTAGATGAACATCAATCATATTTGCGGACTACAACTCAATCCAGGACTCGGACCTCAGGAGTTTCAAACTCTCTTGAATACATGGCGTAGCATTCGAAACAAACATAGTCTTCTGACGAGATCCAGAATTTGAGAAATGGCTATATATCAGCTTTGGACACCACTACGTTCCCATTTCATCTCTACTGCGACTTTCACAGTTTCACATACAACAAGCAACAGAAACGTTTTCCACACTCAGCATTATGCCGTCTGGTTCTTGTCTCTGTCAGTCAGTACAGTACGAATATAGCGGCGAACCTATCACCAAGATAAGCCTTACCCTATTCCTTGCAGCCGCACCACAATCAACATTAACATGACACAGGCCGTCTGCCACTGTCTCACCTGCCGGAAATTCAGCAGCGGAAGTTCTGTTAATCTTCTACTCCCACAGGAGCACTTCCACCTTGTGAAGGGGACCGTAAAGGAACACCATCAGACCCATGAGAGCGGCATGCATCTGACTCTCCACTTCTGTGGGACCTGTGGCTGTTTGCTGTACAAGACAGCTGATCGGAAGGAGTTTGAGGGTGGTGTGATTCTTCTGGCTGGAACGCTGGACGACCCTCACGCTCTGGATGATGCCAAACCCGAGGCGGAGTTATTTGTCAAGGATCGGGCTTCGTGGTGGCCGGCGCTGGATGATGCGAAGCAGTTGCAGGGCTTTGACTGATTTTATCCATGTATGATTGTCTTGAGTCTTTGAAAGGTCGATTGAGAAACTTGAACGGGTAAAATTGTAATAATGTGACTACTTGTTATGAGCTTGAATAATATAGGATATCAAGACTATTTTTTAGAAGACATGGATAGTCTGTGTAGAATTCTAGTATACCTAATGATGAGATCTCTTTGTTTTCGTACTGATGCCACACAAATACTACAAAAATGAAGACAACTATGGATGTATACTCAACACGTGATAATCTAGAGCCATCTGTGCAAACAAAATATATTACCCAGATGTCGTTGTTCACAGGGAGAAAGAGAAGGATAGAAGCAAGTGGCGCGCAGAAGGGCAGTTGACTTAGAACACCCATAATACACTCGCAAAATAGTCCTTCCTGACGGGTTCAAGTATGGCTGAGCGACGGAGACACTGTCCTGAGGTCTATGTGCTAGATATACTCTATAAAACTCAGCCGTTGCACTACTACCGAAAAACATACAGCTGATTGCCAAGCTATTGTGGACTAAGACGAACTTGATAAAGCTAGAGATGCTGATCACTATCCTGAGCAGAGCGTTCTCTTATATATTCGTGCGCTTGGATATTCGATTAAGGAGGTTTAATAGCTACATCCTAATCCGCTATCCATAACATAGTACGCGTGTATCTACAGGGTCATATCGAAGGGAGTACTCTCCCAGAAATACCTCCAGAATAGATTAGTATTTCTTCCGCTAGGCGTTGTGGCTATGCTAATCAATAGCTATTTTTTGGGGAGTTATCTACGTTGTGGGAGAAAACGGCGCCGATATGGCCGTGGTAAATACTGCCGTCTCACTATAAACGAAGGTCATTGCTAATCTAGCTACGCTCAACCTCTTACAACTCTCTGTCTGTTCTAGAACGGCACATCCATATCATTTACATCTTCCTCCTCCTTCTCCTTCCCAGCACCTCTGTTCCTGATTTGCTTCTTGGCTATGGCGGAGGCTTGGCCGATCCTAACATCGCACAATTGCAGAGAAACAGATTGTATTGTTGTTAGTTGTTCGGTTCTGCCGATCAGTGGATTTCTATGGCCAAGGTTCGTCAGCCCTTGCTGGAAAGAATACGGGATCAGCGCCGAGCGGCCCACAGCGTCGATCCATTCCCAACCCCAGCATTCCTGTCGGGCTGCCAGAGTGGAGCATGCTAGACTGGGTTAGTCCACAGGCCTATCTGTGGGATTTTATTTGTTCTAAGCATCCGGGACTGGATGGTATAGCCTCACGGTGCACCAGGCGCTGACAGCCTGACGCGCATCAGCTGATCCGACTCAGCTGTAGATAGACTTATATAATGAAACCTCATACTTGTCCCTTTTCATCTCTCTAGAAAACTATCCTCTGTCTCCAACGTCCCTCATCATAACCTTCCTAAGTCATCTCAAGCAACCCATCGCCCTGCGAACAGAATACATCGCCTCCAGCCCAACAACAATCCGGGTAAAGCAGCACAGCAATAGCTGGTTCGCAGGCGATTTTACCATCTCAACAGTCCCAAACGATGGTTTCCCCGCCGCAGACTCTCTTCACCGTAGACGGCGGCTTCGCCTCCGTCAGCCAGCGGCGGCGCATCCAAGATGCAACAGGCCTGCCGCTGTTTGAAATCGCGCGGAAGCGACTCGGCGTGACGTGGTTTGTCCATATACCAGGCAGTAAAGAGAGGGCCGATCCCCACCCAGTAGCCACCGTCGTTCCGCAGCGGCATATGCTCATGGATAAGTTCGACGTCCACTTCAGCAATGCGGCTGGTGGGAACGATGGACGGGAAGAGATTGTTCTCAGTGTGAGGGATCAGGATATTTGGAAGTCGAGGACGCATGAGTACTATGGAGATGCGTTGGTGATGACCTCCAAGTTGAAGGATATGGTCGCGGTGTATGTACCGGGGAAGAGACCGGAGTGGGAGATTGAGGTTGCGGAAGGGGTGGATCTCTCACTGGTATGCTGGATTTCCTGGCTTGTTTGGCGATGCTGTCGTTGGATATTTCTGACTTGGCATAGGCTGCGATTATTGGGGTGCTTCTGGCCGCTATGCTGTACCAGAGCAGTATGTTGCTGTCTTAATGCTTAGTGGGTTGTGCTAATGTTCATTAGGTGTTACAGGAAAGGCGTCAGAGTCCTTTGGTGAAGGAGATCCTGCGGTTGGGACAAGTGAGAAGGCTTCTTTGATGTAGTTGGCAGATCTGGTGATGTCAAGCTTCTCACACTGCCCGTTACCATAAAATAGGGAACCTAGAATTACAAAAGCTATGAACAGCATCCAGTTGGAACACCTAATATGTTAACTCGTGTAAACAACATAAAGAGACAGAAAGGCAATACAAAAAAGACCGTTCCTGCATTTGTCAAGTTGAGGTGGGATCTTCCACTATTACCAGCCCCTTTGCTACCATCCTATCAATATGGAATTGAAGGTCCAGACCTCCCAAGCGGTATAGAGAGGGTTGTATTACGATCAGGACCGCTTTACCATCCAGCCTAGGGTCATCTTTCTCCACATAGTGGAAGTGATGCAGGTTCAGCGTTGCCGGATGCCAATGGAAGGTGGCCACCTTGTCGAGACCGCGTGTCTCCCACAGTGACCTGTCGGCCCAGCATGTGGTTGCCAGTTCAGCTATACGGCAATAGATGTCAATAATGAGCTGGCTTCGTCGATCAGCTTCTTCCGGGCGGGAGAGTTCACGCAACATGAGGCGCATGGGACCGTCAAGAACACTGGAAACCAGTCGTTCAACCGCGGATCTTCTTGCTTGTTTGCTCCTCTCTCCCAGGACTAGTGCTCCCGGGCCCACAACTGTAGTCTTGCCGTCCCAATTTGCCTGTTCGTTTAACGGAACGATTGAGTTCGCAAGGCGAACTGTGTCACTTCGCCATACTTGGGCCTGAGCTTCATCAACTAGTACATTACGGTCAGTCAGTTTGCTGTGCAGAAGGTGAGCGACCGTACCTGTTCGAAACATTTGATACATGTTCTGTAGTTTTGTCGGAAGCGAGGTGTTTGGTTTGCCCGCGGTGGTGGTGATTTCTTCCTGCTCGTAAAAGTCAAAGTAGAGAAAGGGCTTCATGAAGACATCTTCAAAGAGATGCTTGGTCCAGAGTGTGTGAGCAAAGAGCTGAAGGATGCTCTTCTGAATCTTGGCTGGAAAACGTTTCATCAAAGACTCCCAATCTTCCTGCTTACAGTATCCCTCCAGCGCAGCAATGATGCTCTGCTTCTCACTTGCTGACAGCCTTGCGTCGACAGTATTGACATCTCCGATGGTGTAGTCAACTGTCCAAAAGAATATCTCGTGTTGAAGGCGCTCACAAGTCTTTTCGATGACTCCATCAAAGGCGCCTATCCAACGCACCCGCGATCCTTCTTTCTGCATGGTGAGAGATATTGCGTGATACCTCTCTTGGAGCCTCAGATTTTCAGTTCTTAGATCCCTTATTTGCTGGGCCAAGTCGTAAACCGGTGGTCGTTAGTCGTCTTCGGATTCGCTGCCTGGATGTGCATCCTCTCCGGGGGATTGACTTGACTTGGGGTGATCATCACATGGGGAAATGCCTTTTCTCTTCAGCGGAGGAGATGGATGTGCCTTCTGGTTTAAGCCAGGTTTGTTAGCAGAGAGCCAGACGAGATGATGGGAATAGCAAGCACGGTAATCTGACATACATCAACAGCTGCCTCACCTGGGCCATTAGCGGCTGACGGTGTTGTAGGTACTGTCCCCGTCATCTCTGCGGTCAAAGAGCCCTCTGGCTGGACTGATGGGCCTCTTGCACCGCGCTCCTGTCAGTAAGCAGCAAGCGTAAGCCTCCACACCGTGAAGAAGATTGTCTGGTCAAGTCTAACAGAATGCCGGTATAGGGATCCTTCTTACCTTAAGGGTAGTCATCTTCCATGCAATCCGCTTGCTCTTTCTTGTTGCCATAGGAGTGGATTCTTGCTGAGACGATCAGGAGAGGGCAAAAGGTGAAGATTTATAACGATTGTTAACCTGCAAGAGTAGTACATGGAATTGTCGAAAGTAAAGAACTAAAGATGAGAATAGACGCGATGGCTGATCAGATGTCAAAGAAACAGGGGAAATGAGAGCAGAGAAGAGCAGATTCTTTGTCTGAAAAGTTCGCTTCCGGACGTCTTGAGACTCTTGACCGGGTGGCTTGGAACGGCTGAAGAAGTTCTTTGTCGCTGCGAAACCATCTTCCCGACTCTTTCTCCCAACAAACAAAGCAAAGTCCACCACACCCGTGGTTTTCTCGTTTTGCTTCAATCATGATTCACTTTCTTTGTCCATGGATGAGTTGCAGTTCAGCGAGGTCTCGGGGTATCTGACACAGCCTCAAGACCTTGCTGGAACTGTTCTTGGCAGTGATTTGAGACCTTGCTGAACTGCATGCCCATCAATGGAGAGAGAAAAAAAAAAAAAAAGGCCGGCTCGGTCTGTCTCACAAGTCTCAATGCCCAAAGACATGATTGAGTTTTCTTGGAAGGATCAAGCCTGACTGTGACTTTGTGTTGGCTTCAATACGAAACCTCCGACATTCTGTCTCGGACATCAGGTGTTGCCAGCTCTGGACTCTCTTCGCCAGCTTGACATGGTACGGATTCCTTGAAGCAATTTTTTTCTGTCTGGTCGTTATAATAACTCCAAGTGTTTTATCTCCTAGATGGCGTTGTAAACCAGAATTCTAAGTCGACATCAGAGAGATTGCCATCCAGCTTGTCACAGTCTATTTGCGCACCTATCACCTATTTACAATGAATCCAAAAGGCAAACTCGTTGTCGGTGTCGACTACGGCACCACCTTCACAGGTATACTATTCTCAACTCAGAAAATATGCTTGCTCTGAATCTAGCCACGCAAAATAGGCGTCAGCTATGCGTTTCTAGGGGAAGCTTCTCTGCCGATTATCAACCTTGTTTGCTCCTGGCCCGCTCCATATGGACATGTCACTGGCATCAAAGTCCCATCCAAGATAGCGTATCCTCAAGGTAATTGCGTGATTCAGAAAAACAGTTGGGGATTCCGAATTGAACACGGGGCATCCGCCTTTGCCTGGACCAAGTTACTCTTGGATTCAGGTGTGGATATAACCCACTTCAATGACACGGCTTTGGACGAGGCAACCGCAATGGGAATCATGAAGCTACCTCAGGGAAAGGTTGCCATCCAGGTTGTCACGGAGTTTCTGCGGGAGGTCTATGTGCATACCTGCCGAGAGCTGGAGAAGGGCCTTGTCAAGCTTTGTCCTCCTCTTCGTCTTCGTGATGTGCATATGGAATTCTGGTTTACAACGCCAGCAGTCTGGTCGGATCAGACTCGGTTCGAATACAAGGAGGCTGCTATTCGTGCAGGCTTTGGGCCAAGTGATGACAGGCCGGACGATACCATCTGCATGCTTTGCAAGACCAAAACCACCACACTTACCGCTTTCGAGACAATGCCACTATGTGGACCCGGAATGCAAATCAAAGTGCGCGGTCCGATCTTCAATGCAAAAGAACCCTAGCTAACCCTGCCCGTTTAGCCAGGTGATGGGGTATTGATATGCGACTGTGGCGGTGGCACCGTGGTGAGACAAACGCTCAAGGTTGGAACTACTGGGGCGCGGCTGACATGACCTAGGACGTGACAAGTTATCTGATCTCGGAGGTCTCTCCCAAGTTGTTGTTCGATGAATTAACTTCGGCCGTTGGTAAGTCCTCTTCCCTTAGGCCTATTGGGTGGAATGACGACGCTGAAAGTGAGCAGGTGGTATGTGCGGTGCCACAGCCATCGACCGCAATTTCTATCTTTTTATGTCCGAGAGATTTGGGGCGGCGTTCAAGGACTTGCCTTTTACACAAAAGGCCCCAGGCAGCAAGTTCATGGACAATTTTCAGGTGATTAAGGAGACATTCTGCTGTTCAGCTGTGGACAGGGTCTATCGACTTCCCCTGGCCATGGCCCTCAACAACCCCAACCCCACGTTCTTTGACGCAGAAAATCAACTCGTTTTGCTTTCCAGGTATGCAATTCCAGAGTTGGCGACATACCTGGAGAGGGGCTGACTGCTCGTGACAGCAACGACCTCCGTGGAATATTCGATCCGGTGCTCCGCCAGATTACGCAGCTAATACACCGCCAGATTGAAAGCGCCAACCAGGAGATTGGCCGCTTCGTCATCAATGTACAGTCCCTGTTATTGGAGTGAAGGGCCCAGAGCTGATTGAGATCCAGAAAATTGTGTTAGTCGGCGGCTTTAGCCAGTCCGCATACCTACGGGAAAGGATCTCGGGAACCTTTGCCGTCGATGGCAAGCTGGCCATACTCACTCCAGCAGACCCGTATGTGTCAGAAATGGTCTCCCGCTGACAAGGAAGCTAACCGCATAACAGGCAAGCAATGGTCATGCGCGGCGCAGCGATTCGCGGACTCGGAGGGCCTCAGCCCACCACGAGAAAATGCCGAAGCCATTACGGCTTCGAGCGTTCTCTTTCGGTCAAGGGTGCCGGAACGGTCCCTGGATTTGCTACCTGGGTCCTTGCCAAGGTGAGTTCTAGCATCTGTCCGCGAGAAGCTACATGGGGCCAAGTGTTTCTTACATTGCGAAGGGGGAGAGATATGCCCCGAATCACACGACGACGCAAGACTTGGTGGTCACTCATCGCGCAGGGGATTCACTGATGAAGATCAGTAACCTCTACGGCTATAATGATGTGAACCCCCCACAACGAGTTGATCACCCAGGTGGGTTATTATTCCCAAGTGAATGCGTTGGATGTATTATTGATGCAATCTAGGCGTTTACCTCATTGCACAGATCATGTGTGACTTTGCAAGCGTCGACCTTGCTCAATTCCCACAGTCTCGGACAGGCGCACAAGTGGAGTATCTCTTGGGATATTCCATTGAGGTCACCTTTGGCGCCCAGGGTGACCTCAAGTGCAAGGCTGTCTGTCAGGGTCGAACAGTCGGAGAATCTGCCGTCCACTTTGCCCGAGAGCAATGGTAGGGATCTCTGTCAACGGTGCTTGGTCCATCCATGGTTTAGCGATGTTGCTCATTGATATTCACTCTCAAATGGTAACATATTTCCGAACTGTACACATCAAAGATGCTAGCGATTGTTGTATAGCATCGTTGCATGATATTCCTGTCTGACTCCAGTTCCCATTCACTCTTTCTCCCGCCCAGCAAACTATATTAGTCTTAGATTCTGCGCGGCAGATGAGGCAATTGAAGCGTTATTTGTTCGAAAATCGTTATCGTGGCTGTAAACCTTACGGTATAATACTTCTCTGTATCCCCCTAGATACTGTTCATATATTTACAGAACGACCGGCTCCTTTTCATAACCTTCTGGAAGTACAGAAGCAGTTGTGTGTAGGCACAGTATCAGCCACAGAACATGTCCATTTGGCCCAGTGACCTGTTGTCATAGTATGCTAGGAAATCACCACCATCCCAAGCAGAAGCTGATTGCATCTTACAGTACAGTCGGAGGACTGACCCCCCCACCCTGCCCCCCCTTCCGGTCTTAGTAGAACCGTGGTATGTATGTTGAGTAGTACTGTTAGTGTACGGCTCCTTCTACACTCCTTATATTTAGCTACTAGAGATGAGTGCCTGTGTGACGTGACGATCATTTCTCTTCTTCTTGCCTTAAGGGGTTGGCGGTGGTTTGTTTTCATTCGCCACAGTAGGTGTATGAGTATCCATGGAGTTTCGATGCTGGGGGGTCATATGAGTTTTCATTTGAAGTCAACGCCGAGATACCTAGGAAATCAGTCTTCGCACGGGAGTGAGCAAAGAGTGTCAAGCATTGTATGAAAATACGCTCAAACCGATCAAGAAGGCAATCAGTTGCAATCTCGCATACAAACAAGGCAGATTCTCTGCTTGTGGATCATTTCTCATCCAACTTATACTCCCGAATCAAAACATCCGCAGCTGTGGCCCCTGTCACATAAGCAGTAGCCTGGGTATGACCATTCGGCAAAACAGGCACAACGCTCATATCCGCTACACGAAGATTCTCGATTCCAAACACACGGAAATTACTGTCCACCGCCGCATCAGCGACACCGTTCTTACCCATCTTCACGGTACCAGTCATATGCCAACTAGACGAGAGATTATCCTTCCAGAATTGCAGGATGTCCTCGTCGGATTCGGACGCCGGCCCCATGATTGTTGATATGGTATCCTTGGCAAAGGCTTCGTGTTTCGTCAAGTCCCAGAGATGACGGAATGTCTCGATACAGGCCCGTCTGTCGAAGGGGTGGGAGAGAAACTTGGGATCGAAGAGGAGTGGGTCGTTTGGGTCTGACGATTGTAGTCGGACTTCGCCGGTTGATTGCTCGTTCATCAGGAAGACGAGCATGCACATATAGCTGTAATCTTGGAAGAGGTGTGGGAAGATGAAGTGTGCTGGGAAATGGGTCATGATCTCGTAGTGCGGGATTGTCTCCCGGTTGAGGAAGTCTTGTACGGATCGCGGGAGGGAGTTGAATTCAGTGGACGAGGTTACTTGCTCTGATTTGAACCAGCCGACGCCCAGTTGACAGGCGTACCGGGCCCATGGACCCGTTCCGTCTTTTTCCCATTGTTTCATCGCTGCTGTCATGGCGGCTTGGTCTTGGAAGAAGGTGTTGCGGTCGTTTGTTTCCGGATTCCGGGCTAGGATGATCGGCACGAAGAAGTGGTCGCGCAGTCCCTGGCCGATTGCTGGAAGGTCTTGAATAACCGGGATGTTGAATTTTGCCAGCTCGTTGGCTGGGCCGATGCCCGAGTGCATTAGGATCTTGGGGGTGTCGAGGGCACCAGCTGAGAGGACGATTTCTTTGGCAGCAAGATCTATTCAGACGTCAGGATTGTTTGGAGGAAGTGGTCTGGACGAGACTTACACCTCTTTCTATTGGTCTCAACACCAATAGCTCTCTTGCCCTCTAGAATGATACGCTGCACCGGACTGTCCGTGATAGTAGAGAGGTTGTCAGGAGCATCAGACAACAAATCCACCGCAGTCGTCCGTAGACCCTTCTGAGCCGAGTTGATACACAGACCCATTCCTAGGGGGTTGCCTGAATTATGATCCATGTTCCGTTTGAGCCCAGCCTGTTCAAATGCATTTAGAACCAACGGGAGATCATCTTCCCACTCTTTTGCGTACCCAATCTGCAAACCACCCTTGGCGCCATGATCTACAGCCTGATGTCCACCGTACTTCTGGTCAATAGACCCCGCAAATGTTTCGAGATTCTTGAACCGTGTTTGCATGTTCTTCCACGAGAAGGTTTCATCGCCGACCACAGACGCCCATTCATCATAATCGTCCTCAGCCCCGACGGTGTACACTCCAAAATTGATCGCAGAACATCCGCCTAGTCCTTTGCCTCGGGAATAGTCCAGTTGGCGGCCGTTGCAATGTTCTTGCGGGGTTGTTTTGTAGCCCCAGTTCATTTGCTCTTCCATAAAGGTTGTCCATCGCTTACCGTCGACGCGGAGGGACTTGTCGTCGTTTCGGCCGCCGGCTTCGAGGAGAAGAACGCTGGGGCGTTTGGCAGACTTGGCAAGGAATGTGGCCAGAGTGCATCCAGCCGGGCCGCCTGATCATACAATAAGCTATGCTGGTGACTCTTGCAGAGAGACGCATACTGACCTCCAACGACAATGAAATCGTACGTCTGCTCTGATGCCATGTTGGACGACATCCGCATGCTGAGAGAGAAAAGCAGACGGTAGACAGTCAATGTCAGCTTTTCCTGCACATCCTTTCTTATATGTAAGCCTAGAGCCCTAGAGACCCGCTTTTGCAGCCTTTCTCGCCCCGCATCAGCGTCAGCGAGAGACTAAGCCAAGACGACAGCTCAACGGACGATTGGCCCAGCTGCATTTGTTCAGAGTGACTACTCCAGCATACTGCATATCCCCTCTGCCTCTGCCGTGTCTACCTACATTAGCCGATCGTTGGTGTAAGAACTAAAGCCTAGTGGGGAAACAGCTGATCGCCGCCTTTTCGTCGCGCGAACACGGCTGAGACGAGTGAGTATGCACCATTCAGACATCTGCCCCTCAACAGATGGGGATAAATACCTGAAATTCGATCAGTGTTTTCCTTCTCTATTTCTTCTGAGTTGAAGAAACCATGCCCTCCCAACCTCCCTTGTCTCATGTGGGGTAATTGTGAATCCGTCTGCTCGGCGCGTCGCCTGCGACCAGTGTCATGCCCAAAAGCTGCGTTGCACAAAACCGGAAACCAGCATTGTATGTGTTCGATGCCAGCGATTGAATCGTCAGTGTATCTGGAGTCCTCCATCGCGGAGTGGTCGCCCAGCAAGGGCTACGTGGAGGAAAAGCTGGTCAAGCGTGACAGCAACCGTCTGGATAATGGGGGAGGGGA
>NW_022984035.1:0-11599 GCF_010724455.1 Aspergillus lentulus
ACTATAAATAGATAGATGCTTTCTTAAAATAAACTAGGTAATTAATATTTTATAAAGAAATAACCTAATCCTCCTATTTAAATCTTAAAGCTGTATTCAGAGGTATTTATTACTTTATATAAAGGAGACTTACCTACTCAGCAGACTGTCTATTCTAATCTATCTTGCTTTATTACTAAATAGCAGCAAAAGACCTGCAGAAAGCTACTAGATATAGTAAAGAATGATCTTTATAATACTAGTTACCCTAGTTAAATATACTATAATATACTACTAAATTATTATATAGCATATCCAGAATGAACTTACTCAGAAGTATAGACTTGAGACTAAATATTAAGAGAAGTTTCTAGTGACTAGTAGGGATCTTAATATACTTCTTTAATATTTATTTAAAGATAATAACCATAATTATATATATAAGTATGCTAGATTTTAAGATATATTCTTACTTTTATTATTCTCTAGTTCCAGTGCAAGAGTAGGTGTAATTATTAAATTAAGTTCTTATAGAGATACTAATAAGTCTCTCTACTATAGAGTTTGTCCATTACCCTACTTATCTGAGTCTTATACTAATTAGTATATAGTATCTTTCCTTTAATCTATAATAGGATTTAAAAAATAAGGAAGTTAAGTACTGGGTTACTATAGACCTAGAGTTCCTTAAAGGCTATCACTATAATAATAAGGCTATTATATAAGATTATATTCTCTATCCCTAATACTATACAGCTAATTACAGTACTATAGTCCTAAAAACTAGATACCAGAGCAAGAAATACTTAGAAGAAATTTTATATTTTATAATATAATTATAGGAATTATAGATAAGGCATTCAGGGGTATCTATACAGCTAATAAGTTATTAGATAAAAGACCACTAAAAGGAAGAGAGTCATGGATGCTTAAATAAGAAGTATATATATAAACCCTACTAATACTTTACATAGTGACTACTAATAGACCATACCCTAACTATATATTAATATTTTCTTTAATATAGCACTATTTTACATCACTTACTTAACAGGCATATTTCCAACACTAGTTAAGAATCTATAGGATTAGAGGGGGCATTATAAATATAATTAACTATAAGTTATTTCCTCTATTATATAAACTTCTAGCATAAACTAATAGGCTTATAGTAAATACTTCCTAAGCAGCAAGAAGCTAAGCACTAGATTATCAGAACCCTAATACCTTTCTTAAGTATTAATCTAAATTTAAGTATATTAATATCCAGGCTAGCTTCTAGAACCTAAAGCTAGATTATAAATATCTAGAAATAGAAGAAAGTATAGCTTATTATTATAATACTAATATTCTATAATGTCTTAATGCTGCTGCCACTATGTAAGTTAAGAATAATAATAAAATAAAAGAGATCTACTATAGGATTAATAAGATTACTTAATAAATTAGAGGAAAGCCTGCTAAGCATAAAGAATTAGTACTTAAGAGGGAAAAGCTCTATATAAAAGCAGCTAAGAAGCACTATACTAAGAAGGCTAAGTTTATTAATAACTAGTAGAGATCTTCTTATAATAAATATATCACAGGGAATAAGTTTAGTAAGTAAGACCTAATATACCTCTTTAATATCTACTATAAGTATATACCTAAGAGAGCTTATTTATATAATAATCTCTTCACTAAAGCCTTAATTAGCAGTAAGATTAGAAGATAGTGTCTATAGGATATAGTTAATATCTATATCTCTAAAGAGAGAGTGGCATATTACCCTAGTAAATAGCTAATTAAAGAGAGATATCTAGTATGCTCTAGAGAAATATCTAGGTTTATTCAGACACCCTATATCTATTTTAGTAGCTAAACTTCAGCAGCATTAATTTATTAAGCTAATTAAAATATATCCTATAGTATAGAAGAAAGTCCCTAAATACTGCACTATACCAGCAGCTCTATACTAATAGCAAAAGAGTATATTAATAAGTAAAATAATCTTTTCTTAAATAGTGCTACTTATGTGCTAAATAGTTTAATATAGAGGATGCTTGGACTAAGCACTACTAAATCTATTTAGATAGTCTATAACCTTAGTATAGACTATTAAGGTTCTGCTTTATACTAGTTACTCCTAGGTTCTGTCCTTTCTGCTTAGGTGACCATACTAAAACATCTATAGAATGATTCTAATAATAGTAGGAGAAATCTATACTAATAAACCACATTAATAATAAATATTTAGCTAGCAGAGGAATAGAGGAGGCTATTTAATATCCTTATCCCTGCTATAAGAATAGATCTTATAATAGTATCTTACTTCTATAATAGCATTTTTTTAACGCCTATTCTATTAAAGAACCTCATTAAAACTACATGAGCTGGAAGAGGAAGTGGATTTATAAGCTTAATACTTATAATAAGCTACCTTTAAAGATAGTAGCTTTGGATGGAAAGTATAATAAGTCTCTTAAGTAACTTACTTTAGAAAGTGCTCCTTTAATATAGCTAGACCTAATGATTAGGAACCTACTATTATTATAGCATAGGATATACCATCCTCTTCACCTAATAGACTTTAGATTAGTATAAAGAGTAATAGAATATATTTTATTAAGTAGTTATCTAATTACTAAGGAAGTAACTTTATACTTACTACTTTAGCTTATCTATACTCACCACTGTATTACATAGATAGATAAGCTAATTAAAATACTATACTAGATTTAGTATATATTATTTATATTATCCCTGCTTATTTTCTACTATTTTTATTCTCCTATATTACTCTTAGCTGTCTTTACCTTTATAAGCACTCTATCTAACGCTATCTATATATATACTATAGGTGTATTTTAGCCAGGATATGAATCAAACCTAACATATATAATACTACCCTAATCTAATAGAATACTAAGAGTTAATCCACACACTCCCTAACTTAAGCTAATTAGCTATCTAATATACTTAAGTCATATTACTGCTCCTTATCTAACCACCTAAGTATTAGGAGGATTAGCATGAACTACTCTTCCTGTACTACCCAGGATGACTCTAGAGGGTTATTAACATAGTTAGATAGATGAAGTAGCCTACTAAGTCCTGGATATTTCTATAGAGGGTGGTTATAAGACCTTCCTTAGACAAGCTCCTGAAGAGATTCTTGGCCTTATTATACTGTATACTATTCTATACAGGGCTAAAAAAAACATTAGCCTTAGTGCTATTACTAACCTTAAGTAACCCTATAAAAGCTATGAGCTTCTCCTGGAACTTATTATAGATCTCCTTGTAGATATATAGCTACTTGACCATTATATAGATCTAGCCTAAGCAGAGGAAGGAGAGGATCCTAATCTATAATATTAGTAGCTTATAATACTTAGAAACAGAGGTAAAATACCTTTAGAATGACTATATTAATATTAATATTATTATAGCTAATGGCTAGATTGTTCCTGCCTGGCTCCCACATTACCTACTTTAGGGTTTGTGTATAACTCACTATAATATACTTCCCTATGAGCATTAAGCTGGTGAAACTAATCTTATTAATGCCTGGATGCTCTGTGATTATAGGTCCTAGATCATCACCCCTACTTAATACCTGGACTACACCAGGCAGGAAGTACTATACTACTAGCTTAGCTAGCTTTAGGCTATAGTACAGTATAAATAGGGAGGGTTTGATAATCACAGTGCTTCCCCTGTATACAGCTGGGATAATCTTACTAATAGCCAGTAGGATAGGGAAGTTCTATAGTATAATAATACCACAGATGCCGAGGGGCATATATAGCTGGATGATCTTATGTTTATCTGTGTCTTTAATGACTATTTCATAGTAGATAAATATTTGGTTTAAAGCTTGGTTTTCTCCTCTTAAATAGCTTCTTAGCATCTGCCTACCTACTTAGGCTGTCTCCTAGTCCTTTAACTACAGCAGACTGTATAATTCTTAACTACTAAAAGATTTAGATGATGCTCGCGGCAACAGGGTTAGGAGGTGATTAATACTAATTATACTTATTATAGGACTAGATTCTATTTCCTTAGGCAGGCAGCTATAAATAAAGCCTTTTTAGTAGTATTATATCTCAGAATATCTCAGGATTCCAGCATCTAATAAGCCATTTTAAATACTACTAGTAAACCTCTATTAAGCCTAGTACAGTACCTCAGGGAAACTAGCTCCTAGCTCCCTAGGTATGTTTAGAGTAAGTATTTAGGTATAAGAGAAAAGGAAAGAAAGGGGAAGAAGTAAATAAAAGTATCTAGTAATAGTTTCCTTAATTTCCTTTACTAAAGGAGTATAGATATAGTTAGTATATAGGAGGTTACTTAGGCATCTAATGACTTTTAAAATAAGAAAGTAACTTAAATACTAATTTACTATCTAGCCCTTAACTTACAAAGTAAAGTTATAATGTATTATAGTAACAGCACTAGTAAAGGGAATACAACTAATAGAACCTTTATATTTATATATGGGGTATAGGGAAAAACTACCTTAGCAGAGATAAAAAACCTATACTAAGGTTATTTAAATAGTTGATAGTGGACTTTCTAGTGAAGGAACTAGTTAACTACAGGCAAACCATAAACACCACAAATAATATTAAGGAGGTGAGAGAGCTGGCTGAAAACACCTACTCTGTAATAGGTCTTTGCTTGATCCTAAAGGTATTAGAATAAATTATAAGCAGCCTTGTTTCCATCTTCACTGTTATTAAATTAATTAAATAAGTGGTAAGTACAGCCCATCTAATCCCTAGCTTCTTATTAAGTGACCTGGGCCGCTGGCACTATTATAGTAAGGAGGATAAATAGGATGAATAAGAGCTTTATATTCTGCAGGTAAGCTAAACATTAATTTTTTATATAGAGGCTAGGGGGGTGTATTTATACTATTAAGGTTTCTTAGTAGTTTTAATTATACTTAGTATAGCCTATAAGAAAGTTATATTCTAATTTATTTTACATTTTAGCTCCAGTTAATAAGTCAGACTATTTATCATATTCTTGAGTCTATGTCTGAATAGATGCTTTCTCTATCACATATAAAGTTATGTATGCTAGCTCTGTATGTACTTCCAGAACTAGATATATTAGTATTATAGAGTTTAAGTTTGTCCTAAGTAGTGTTTAAAACAAAAAGTTTAAGCTATTAGCTATTTAAATTTCACTAGATAATAGTTCCTAATATAGAAAGACAGTATAAATAAAGAAGGTAATACACTGATGTAACTTATATATCTAGCTACTAACAAGAATAAACTACTGTATTAAACTTACTAAATACCTTAAAATAATGGTCTATAGGTGAGTATAGAACCACAAGCACCCGCCCAGAAGCTTAACTAAGCTATAAGTAATGATAATGATCTTCTATATAGTAAATAATTAGTAATGAATAGACTTGAAGTATTATAATAGATTTTTGCTGTGAAAGGCATTTTATGCACTTATAAAAATAGTCATATTATAATTCTAGACTTCCAGCTATAAAATTTTCAGGCTATTAACCCAAGAGTAGCACTATAATACTAGATATTTACAGGGTGGAGGATGAAGATATTCTATACTATTATATTAATAATACTATTAGCACTGTAATTCAGCCAAAGGAGCCATCTAGATGTTGCTACTATTATAATATTAATAATATAGAACAGAGTATAAATATAGACATAATTAAGATATAAGTGCATCATACTCTATTAAGCTTGTCACTGGACATGCAAACAGCTAGAAAACTAGATTTAAAGATTTAAATTACTGAGATAAGTACATTATATTATTTAATTTTTTAAAGTTTCTTTCATTACAGGAGGTAATAATCTATGCTAAATATTAATAATATTCCTTCTACTCTAGAATTATTTATAGAGGCCCTATCTCCCAAGTATAAATATATAAAGTACATCTTTATAGCTATAAATTATGTCTGGTATAGATAATTTAAGAGTCATCATAGTCGCATGTGCCATAGCTGGAATTATATTAGTGATATAGTCTATTATAGTTGTTTTTCTTGTATTTTCACTCTGTCAGGCTGAATAGCCAGAGCGCAATCTATTTACTGGGACTGTTGTGCAGTTAAAGCTGTTATTAGATGATATAGTGCTGGTGACAGACCCTGCCTCTAGCAGGATCAAATGCTGCCCTAGTGGTGCAAAGTTTGATGGAAATAAATGCATCATTAATGGATCTCCCTCTAGCTAATATAATAGAAAATAGGGCATAGGTAAGTGGAAGCCATCTGACAGATCTCCCTCTAGCTAATATAATGGTAAATGGGGTATAGGCAAGTAGAAGCCATCTGACAAATCTCCCTCTAGCTAATGTGATGGAAAATGGGGTATAGGCAAGTAGAAGCTATCTAATAGATCTCCCTCTAGCCAACACAATAGTAAATGGGGCATAGGTAAGTGGAAACCATCTGATGAATCTCCCTCTGGCTAACATAATGGTAAATGGGGCACAGGCAAGTGGAAACCATCTGACAGATCTCCCTCTGGTTAGTGTGATGGTAAATAGGGTATAGGCAAGTAGAAGCCATTTAACAGATCTCCCTCTAGCTAACATAATGGAAAATGGGGCATAGGTAAGTGGAAGCTATCTGATGGATCTCCCTCTGGCTAATATAATAGAAAATAGGGCATAGGTAAGTGGAAGCTATCTGATAGATCTCCCTCTGGCCAATGCGATGGCAAATGGGGCATAGGCAAGTGGAAACCATCTGATAGATCTCCCTCTGGCTAATGCGATGGAAAATGGGGCATAGGCAAGTGGAAGCTATCTAATAGATCTCCCTCTGGTTAGTGTGATGGTAAATAGGGCACAGGTAAGTAGAAGCTATCTGATAGACCTGGGTGCCTATATTAATGTAGGAATTGATGTTTAATAAAGTATGTTGCCTCATCATATGAGCAACCATAGGGTGGGAAGTGGATCATTTAGAAGCCCTAGAAATAGAGTTATATATAGACTTATTTAACTACTTAAGCTTTGGGATGTCTTAATAAGTTTTTATTAAGGTAGCTCACATATGAATATAAGTGGATTAATTAGCAGTGTTATAATATATAAAGTACTTTATTTTTGATAGCTAAGATAAGATGACAGGTACTACCTAGTTGATATCTATTAAAAACCTTTGGGTATATATTATAACAAAAGTAAAGGTGTTCCCGCTAAAGATCTAGGTAGATAAGTCAGGGTATGACTAACCTATTAACCACTTCTTTAACTGGATTCTGCACTTCTGCCTCCTATGTCTTACTAGGCCTAACTTACTTATCTATTATACCTGCTGTCCTTGGTTATTAATAACTAAAAGAGGTGGAAATTCTCATAGAGGTGCCTTAGAGGTAGGATAGAAAAGCTAGTAGATTTTAAAAAGTTAGTTGCGCAGCGCGGAAATCTAGTAATAAAGGAATATAGGATATATATAGCTAACTTAGCTTATAATAAAGCCTTTAGAGTAGTTGGTCTAATTACTAAGAGGATTCTTATGCAGTGATGAGCTTGGAGAAATCTTTATTATTAAGTTTAGGTATTTTGAAGTATTAGGGAGACCTATAAAAAAAGGAGTATGATAAGCTTACCTAGGCTATAGAAGCTACTTTTGAAACTATTACTCTGTGTGTAATAATACACTGACACTAGGCTATATTATATAGTTATAAGCTATGAGCATACTTTATAGATATATATCTTAGTTATATTAGCCATTACTTAGGCAGTTCAGGACTACTTTTATCTGGGTATATAGATAACTTAGTATTCTGTATATACTTATGTAATAACTTAGCTAGCTATAACAACTGCATGCCCCTGTAATAGACATCTAAATTTCACCTTATATAATATTACAAATAGACAATCTACTAGGACTCTAATAAATTCACAATACCTAGCATTAGGTTAATATATATTAACTTACTATTGTATTTAATAGACTTCTGCCTAACTATAGATATACAGATAGGAAGTTTTTGTGCTCTTAGTTATTATCTTTATTCTACTTTATAAGTGAGATTAAAGCAGAGTATAAAGTTACTTAGATAATCTTAAAGTAACTAATCTATACTGCAGTACTTATACCCCTTAGGTAAGGGAAGCATAACTTAACTATAGAATAGGATAAAGAGTAGCTTATACCTTAGAAGGGCAGGTTAAATATTCTATTTTAGTTAAAGATCCTAAAGGTGGAGACTCACCATATACTAGCCTTAATTTTATAAATATTTATATTTAATGCTAAAGTTGTTTACTCCTTCCCCCTTACCTTATATAGTGAATATATTACCTGCCCTGCTAACTGGTGCTGAGTGCCTGTAGTGAAATAGAATTCTAATTAAATATTATAGTTTTTCCTAATTATCCTTTAGTTGGTTATTTTATTTGCCTTAAGGCAAACTCCGCAGAAAATAGTTCAGCTGTTACCTGAGAGATATTAACTCTTAGACAGAGCTATTTATCACTATTAATCATAAAAAATCTGCATGAGGGACCCCTTTAAAATTTTATCTAGATAATTTATCCAGATGATTTGCATTAGCTAATAGAAGAAATGTCTATAGAAGGGTGGGTTAATCTGTGATCATCCTATATATTAACCTAGTAGATGGCTTGGCTGGGTTAAGAGCCTAAGACCACACTTATATACTACTAATTGCTAGGATTATCCATCTAATTATACTGCTCTCCACTACCTAGTTTATCAGGTAAAGAAGGGCTCTAACTAGATTATCTACCCTTAGGTACTATAGGGGGCAGTGGTATTTAGGTAACTTAAGTATATAGTTACAGCATATCCAGAGAATAACCCACCTATATCCTATAAAGCTAGATTTTAATATTCTAGTAACCTTAATTATTTAGAAGTATAGCCCTAAGCTGCAGCCTAGTGTTATTAAGATAGTGACCTAAGCACTTAGAATTTAAACCCTTAATAATAGACTCTAAGTCTATATAGTAAGCTACTAATACTGCATCACTAATATTTTAAGCTAACTTTTATTTTTTAAGCTCTGGTATACTTCTAAAAAGAAATAATATCCTAAGCTATTACTCCAGGCAATGTTAGGAAGGGTAAGAAAGCTACTAAATAATATATAGATAATAGAATTAAGCTAAAGATGTAATAGTCTAATATAGGATTTTCTATCTCATTATCTGTAAATTAGAGAAGGTTTCTAACCTTAAAGTGAGGAATCTGTCCCCTTATAGATGCAGTACTAGAATTTGAATACTAATAAGCTTATTCTATAACTAGAAAAGGCTAGTCCTTATCTACTAATATTAAGGGGAGCTTCCACCTCCTTAGCTACTAACTATAACCCCTTTCTGAAAAGCTTCTATTACATGAGAAAATTCCTGTAATGGAGACCTTAAGTTATTAGACCATCATCACATCCTTAGCTTAACTTAATTACTTTAGCAATTATTTTAGTAGATTTTTAGTACCTTTCTAACTCCCCTAGCACAAAGGTCCTGCTTGAAATTATTAATAAGAATATAAACTTTTACTGTCTACAATAGCTAACTAGATTAATAATTAAAAACTAAGCCTTTACATTCGCATAACAGTACAGGGAAACCTAAATTAATAGGGAAAACCTATACTAAGGTAGAAAGTGAATTACTAAAGATATTTATAAATAGGCAAGACAAGTAGTATCTAAGTAGAAATATTACTAGGGGCTATACAACAGCTATAATATAAAACTCACCCCATATAGTTGGGAAGATATATTATATGCATACTTTCTCCTTTCTAGTATAATTACTATAGTAGAAGACACTTAACTACTTCTGCTATCTAGTAGTTACCTATTAATATAGGAATAATTATTTACATCCTATCTATATCCCATCTTAGTCAGTATGCTGTCTTCTGGTAGTCACCTATTAATATAAGAACAACTACTTACATCCTATTCATATCCTATTTTAGTCAGTGCTGTCTTCTAGTAGTCACCTATTAATATAGAACAACCACTTACATCCTATTTATATCCTATTTTAGTCAGTGCTGTCCTTAGTAGTTACTTATTAATATAAGAACAACTACTTACATTCTATCTATATCCTATCTTAGTCAGTATGCTGTCTTCTGGTAGTTACCTCTTAATACAGGAATAATTACTTATATCCTATCTATATCCTATTTTAGTCAGTGCTGTCTTCTGGTAGTCACCTGTAGGTATAGAAATAATTACTTACAACCTATATATATCCCATGCAGTTAATTTACTGTTTTCCAGAAGTTACTTATAGTTATAATACTTTTTATTCTTATACCTAAGCTTTATCTAGTTAGTCATTAGCCTCCTTCACAGGCGTTACTACCATAAATAAAGCAAATATAACTGTAGTAATAATAGTAAGGATATTTATATTACCAATATCCCTAGGCGTTGAATGTGTTTAAAAGTATGGTTATAAAGGCTAATTAGTTTTAGAATTAGAAGACTAGGGTAGAATGCTTTCTTTTAGCTAAGAAAAGACACTAATATATATAACTAGAATATTAATATAGTCACGCGGGCCTCTGACATGGTGAAGTATAAGGGATAGAAATAACATATATTAGATATTAGCCTAAACTTAATAATTATCTACACCACTTATGATCTATATTAATAATAGCTAGATAATTAAATACCACATAGTATCCTCTGAGGCATGTAATACAAGGAGTTAAAATAGTCCACTTTTATTAAAGTGGTTAGTATATTTTCTACAGTATATGTAAGGGAATTCTACCCTTTAGTACTAATCCTTTGCCATCCTTTCCATAGGAACAGTTATAAATATCTATTATTCTGACTTATATTATACATTATATTATTACTAACCTTAAGGATATATTTATTAAGTCATTAGGAAATCTTAAGCTTGTCTTATCTATTTATTAATAATTTTAAATATGAATTCTAGTAGACTGGACAAAGAGCTATAGAGTAAGGATAAAGGCCTCTTATAAAATCTAAAGCTATCTACTAAAAGATCTAAGGATATAAAGTCCAGTTAAAATACCTTTAGCTAATAATTTTTATGCTATTAATCATAGTTACTACTCTCTTAATAAGTCTGATTACCGGACTCATTACTAAAAGAGATAACAAGTAATATTAGATACCTAACAAGATATACTATAGGTTGCTGACGCCTATAATATTTATATACTATACTAATGTTAAAAAGCACCAGTACAGGATCTAGTCTAATATAAGACTTATATCTTTAACTCTAGGTTTAGAAAACACACAACCAAATATATAGGTCCTCCTAGTGAGGAGAATAATAAGTATTAGAAAGATCTTTACTAGGGTAGGGCCAGCTGTCCTTTAAATACTTCACTCACAGAATACTAATTATAGTATAGCTGGAATAAGTATAATCCCTATAGATAAGGTAGTAAAGCTTCCTATTAAGATATACCTAATTCCTGAAAGACCTGGCCATTATATTATTAGGATTAACATTTTCTATTAGTTACACTGCTTAGTAGGCTCAGTTTAGAGAGAGTCTTATATATAATTCTAATAACTATAAAAGAATCAACTCTGCTTATAAGTATGGCATACCAACACCATAAATGCACTGCCTGAACATA
>NW_022984036.1:0-10181 GCF_010724455.1 Aspergillus lentulus
AATTTCAACCATTAGCAAATAGTGATCTAATCTATGAGATCACCTAGCTATGAGATCATTCAACATTTGAATGGCTTATACTAGAAGAAATCACCTATAAATACACCCTTAAATTACTCTATAGCTAGTTTGAATAACTAAGGAATTAAGACATTTCAGCTAAGGTATCCTTAGCTATTTTTCTCTCTACTATTCTCTTCTATTCTATTCTACTATTCTTTCTCCTATCCTTCCTATTCTTCCTTTATATCTAGGCAAGTGATCTATTCCCCTTTGCATTTGTGAATTTTCCTTTGTCATTTATATACTATTGAGTATATACTGTTCATTTTCATTCACAGCATGGCCTGGCACTTCTTAAAGCAGGCAAGCCTAGTGTCCAGTTTGCAGCTTCATTAATTATAGGTGTCTCTAGACAGAGGAGAAGATACTTCATAAAGCTCCTATTTCAGGCAAAGCAATCCCTTGATGCTACTAAGAGATAATTAAGTAATCTAATATCAGGGGTGTGGAATTATATATTATTTAGCAAGCCCCTATGGAGCTTCTTTAAAGCAGCCATATTCCATATGTTATTCACACAGGCGCAGCTAAAAAGATCAGGGACTATAAGAATATTATTAAGGGCAAGTCCAACAATTTCTGGAATTAAAAGTAGGTTTACAGTGTTTTAATAGAATACAGCAGCCATCATAAACGTGAAATAGTAAAATATTAAGAGATACCGCCAAAAATTGGATACAGATTAAGAGGATGGAAATGGATGAGAATCCACAAGTTAAGGTAGGCTCTCTGCTGGTAATGGGAAATAAAGGTGCTACTGAAGCCATTTGGAGGTTAGGACAATGGTGAAAAGCAGGAACCTTGCAATTAATCTTAAGCCTGGATTCCTGATCAGAGTTACTTGGAACTTCAAATAGAAGGCGCTGAAGGCACTAGCTACTTCAGCCCTAGTTAGGTTTAGCTAATCTATTAAGTAACGGACTTGGCCCAATAGATGTCTTATTATTATATGCTAAGCCTACTAACTTCAGTGAAGACGGGCAAACATTATATATCGCCGTTAACGCGTACACGTCAGCCGCTTGGGTCTGTTGGTTTGTGATTTCTTAGGCAGCAGCGCCTTCAGGGTGTCTTCTAAAATAAATGTAGTGTAACCCTCATAAGTTTTCCATGTCCCTGAACACTAGTCCTAAATGGACTTTGGTATTACTTGTGTGAGTGGTAAATTATAGTAATAATACATGAAGCTATTACACCTGGTTTAATTTGCCCAGACCTATCTATTCACAATATCTGACCTTAATATTTAACAATAATCGCATAAAATATAGCCAGTAAGTCAAGATCCATCCTAATGGAGGCTGGCCTCCAAATCCTATTGTATACAAACACAGACATCTACTGTACACCAGCTGTCGGCGAGGTTGTTATAATGGTGCTATTACTTGAGCTTGAGACTGGATCATCCTCTGGGAATATTAGATTCTATGTATATGTTGGGCTAATGCAGTAAGTCCATGCTATTTATAGGCTGGCTGTACAATCCACCGGATTTAATGAGGGGTTAACTGCCAGGAATAGTAGGCTTGTGATACCCTCCTTAATGTAAATTGCAGCACAGGTCTTATTCTCACAAGCTTCATGCCATCTGCTGTAGTTTGTTGTTAATCCTTCCGCTATGGTGGCATTAGTGGGTGGGGGTGTCGCGGTGTAGACATATCTGTCTAAAGAGCTTAGTGTAGTGCTTAACCTATTATTAGGTGCGGAGCTATTGTGGACACCACCTTAAGGGGTAAGGCACAGTGTTTTCCTATAAATCTTACTAGCAATATAAAGATTATCACAGGCAAATAAAATCCACAGGTTGAATGCTCTGAGATCGCCGACCTAGAGAGAAGTCACTGACTTAATACTTGTACAGGTATCATCCTGCTGGAGTATGTAGGTTTGGCCGCAGGGGATGGGCAGACACAGGTTTAGTTTTGCCTTGATCTTGGAGCAGTTATAGATTTAGTCTTGATTTCCTATGTAGAGTGCTGCAGAGCTAAGACTATTTATCTGCATGATGGAATTACATATATCACCCTTAACTATTGTAAGCTTGGTTCCTGAGAGATATATAGGTTCTTCCTGCTCAGGTAATGCAATGGGCAATGGTAGAATATTAGTAGGACCATTCAAGCTGCAGCGCTTATGGATGGTCTTTAGCACTAATTGATAGTATTCATTATAAACAGAATATAGGGTCTACTGCATCATCTGCAACTGCTCTATATAATAGTAAGAACACATTTCTGATTCAGGCATGGAATCAATGCTATCTACCAAGGTAAAGCTGTTAATAATGTCTAGTAGTAATATTAACTCTCTAGCACAGGTTATAAAATTAAGGCATAAAGCAGCCTTCTTTGGGAGGACTTACTATTACAGTATTCCCCAGTCTTCATATCCTTGATACAGGTTTTGTTATAGGCTGCCCAGAGACGTCCGCCTAGCATGGGAGGCACTGCTCTAGTAATGTTATACCCTGCATAGTTCTAGCTTACTGAGTTAAACCACAGGCTGAGACTGTATCCACAGCCATTATCGCAAATAGAATTAGTAAGAGTATTATTTTGCAGTGTACCATGATAACTTGGTTCCATAAACCTGAGCATGTAAGAGTCGCATTTTATATGCTCTATGAGAGTAGTTTTACAAGCCTTTAGGAAAGCATACTCCTCTAAGTTGGCTGATGTATAGAGGGTGAAGCCTAGAAAATCCTGCTGGCTAATAGTTTGCTTTGCACTATTCAGCCATACTAGAATGGAGGCCAAGAAACCATTTATATTATCTCTAGTATAGGTTAGAACAGACTTAATAGGTGTTATCATCTCTACTATTACTTTTATGCAGAGATTATAGATCCAGATGTTATAGCTTTCCTTGATTTCAAATCCCCATGCCTGATAGCTTTTGGTCTTCAAGCACTCTTGCGAGTAGTTAGAAAACCAGCTGTACAAGCCACTGCTAAGTATGTAGATAGAAGAGGAATTAAGGATTTATACAGCCCAGGAAAAGCCACAGGTGAGAGAATCTGCTAGGTAGTCATTGAATAGGGGGTCATTGGGGAAGATGCCCGTGGTGAATGGTGCTGGAGCTGGGGGAATGGGCTGGAAGTAGGGAGATTCAGTCTGAATTATAGCTATGAGAATGTTCTGTGCACTAGAGAGCTGATATTAATAAAGCACACTGTGCTCAGATGCTATTCCATATAACCATGCCAGCTTACTCTTAATCAACACACCATGGGCTGAGTACACATCAATCTGATCCTGCGTGATTACATCTAGGTCATGGTCTGCCACCCAAACCCAGATATTCTCTAGATATGCACTAGACTTTGGTGTTAGATGTAATAAGAGCGAGGCGGTAATGTAATTTGGATTAATAGACCCGGTCTTCTTAGGACATTAGTCTTTCTGGAGGTTTGAGCTAATGGCACCACCAATATAGATATGGGAGTCTGTTTTCTAGTTAACTATTTGCATAAAGATTAAGAGGAATAAAAACTTGCCCCACATTGCTGCTGATCCTTTTAATGACTTATATATATTCCATTCCATGAGGATAGCTCCTGCCATAGCCCCAGACACTGTGAACATCATATCCTGAATTTTAATGATCCCAGTGTCCCCTGGCTGGCCAACCTGCACTGCCACATGCGGGTTCTTCATGTCTTCAAACTTAGGGCCTGTCGCCATGATTTGAGACCACGCTTGGCCAATTATTCGCGATCTAACTGGGACGTGTAATGTATCTCTAATGATATATACACTGAATGGGAAATACACAACAGATGATAAATTAGCGGCCTACGAGAGTATGTTGTTGAGCACAACTGTGTTGTCGGTCTTCCCATCACCCTTAGCGCCTAGTGTCTTAACATTAACAACCTCACCTGCTCTGAGGCTATCATACCTAGGCCTGTGGTGAGTATAAAGATTAGGCTTCATATAGGAATTAGTGCTAATAAGTGCGTCTGTACAATTCATCACAGGAATATCCTGGCTGTTGATGAATCTCGCAGCACTGGTTGAATTGTCAACTGTTATTCCAAAGCCCTATGCATCCTTCAGGACCTCATTGCCACTAGCTAAAAGGACCTGTCCTTTAGCAGAATCTTGGATGGCCTTCTCAACATTAAAGAAGCCCATGTTCTGAATAAGAAATGAGGTAGAATTCTCATCATAGAGAGAGGTAATAATCCCATTAGGAGTGTTAGCAATGATTATATTAGTGAGAATGATGGAGCCTACACCCTGGCTGTTACTTATTAGACCACCAGCCTATTCCATAAAATATCAGCACTATGCTTAACGCAAGGTTTGAGAAATATAGAACCTACTCCTCCGACTATGGTCAGACCATTATAGCAGCTCTTAATCATATAATCCTGCATCGTCCATGCCCAGTCCCAATGAACTTAGAGTGCCGTGTGGCAATTAATAAAGACTAGTTGACTTATGGTGAACTGCTGGTTTCTGAAGTAGGCTCTGCCATGCATCAATATCATACGCCTATATATTAAGTTAAGTGAATGCTACTTACCCGAAATTTCTGCTGATAAATGTTAAATCAGTGAGGAAGCCACCAGAGCTGTTCTCCATGTAGATACCCTACAGACTAATTAGATGTATTTTCTTCTGCAATCCTGGTAGGCTTAACTGTAAACCTGCTGTGTATTTCCAGGAACATTAGTGTTATACAGCATATAAAACTTAATGTTCTCCAGGGATGTGCCCTGGGCAACTTGCCAGTGAATAGCGCAGATATAAGCAGATGGGTTGGTAAGTTAGATGTTAATTTTAAAATTTCTGATACTCCTCAGGAAATTATTCTAATTAATGTACCTTGGATTTTATTAAGGTTAGCATATTCATCGCAGGGCTGGGACTGGCTAAGTGACTAGCAAAGAACACTTACTATTACTCTCCATCGGCAACATAGACGTCAGACGTGATGACGCTGAGGCCAACGAAACTGGATGCTGTGAGAATAGTCAGGATATTAAGTGGCTATGGTCAAATTTAGCACATCAAATCCTGGTACCATGGGTAGAACTACTAACATCACCTAAGAACTGCGTATTGTAGTACTGAATAATTAGTGTGCTAACTAGGTAGGTTCCTGCGGGAAACCAGATCACAGCTGGATAGATAGTACTTAAGCTGTAATTAGCACTGCATTGTCCTCCATCTGAGATAGCATAGTTAATAGCTTCTATGTCATCTGTGACTCCGTCTCCTTTGGCACTATAGTCCCGAATGTTACACCAAACCTTGTAGGATTCTGGCGCGAAGGGGCTTGCGCTATTTTTTTCTATAGATGACATCCAGTACTCTAATGGAGTGTCTTGCTTCTTAATAGCGCCTCTAGTACTGATATTTACATTATATTTAATTATGCTTATGCTAAAAGGTGAGTAGTTAAATAGGCTATTAGGGCGGATTAATGCTTGACTAGGGGTATTAGTATTATTCCCCTTGGTCCAGTACTTCCTTCTTATCCAGGCTGTAACGTCACTGTGATCCCCTTGTGGCTGTTGAGGTTCAGATTTAGCTAGGATATGAGCTGCTTCTGCCAGCTCAGCTAGGATGGTATAAGTAGTGCTACTATTATATTCTAGAGTCTGCTGAGCCTTAGAGAGATATTTTTAAGTGCCGCAGGACTATAGTCTAGTAGTTCAGCAGTGGAAACCCTGTTAGTAGCTGATGATGCAGATTAAAATTAGTTTTTATTAAAGTTGGGGTATTCTATACATTCCCTGTTAACATGCGCCAGAATTGCCAGGGCCTGATGTACTATGTCTACTGCATTGCTTGTAGTTAACTCATTCACTGTTCTTAGTTAATAACTATAGTACTTGTGATGCTGCATGTGCCCAAGATGCCTATTAGCAATAATTCCCACTGCCTGAAGACAGAGGAGCAGAATTGTGTAGAGTGATAGCATATTATGCTATATATAACTGGATGTGTAACTAGCAGCAATGCTAAGTTAATAAATGCACCTTGCGGGAGCTGGTAATTTATGAGAAGATGATGGCTAATTTTAACTTTAAGATTTGGGAGCTGCTCCCTTCCCTAATCCTTTTTGGTGTTTGCCAACTTTATATTTAAACAAGTGCTATACAGCCTTGATTCTGGTATTATTATAACTCCCTCATAATCCTGCTTCCTGCCTGATAAAGAAGGGTACTAATAGAGATTACTGTCTTACTTTAGTCCATTATCCTGAGCCACACTATTCGCTGGATATTCTGCCCCTGAAAATTAGAACTATAGTCTAGCCTTGCCAGGAATAACTCTATGCCAAGTCATCTGCTTATAAGTTATTGCCTTAGCCGGCATACAAAATCTAACATAGTCTAAAAAATTTCTCATAATTCGGTCTTTCTAGGTGGGTTGTATTTTCTCATAAGGGAATCAAAAGCGTCAGCTAGCATCCACCTTCATCATATTTGTTGAATGAAAGGTACGACATGGTGAATAATAGCAATATATTACAGGATGCCTTTCCTTGTAGATACTGAGATACCTAGCTAACCTTGAAAGCCCGGCATTATAATAATTCTGAGCTAAGCATTAACTGTCTTATCAGGCTGAGCATTTCCCAACACTATAGAACAGAATCTGCATTCCTAGTGTCTCTAAAGAGAGGAGAACCATTATGGGAGTCTTTTGTTCCAGTGCCTATAGAGCTCTTTTCCACCTCCTTAGGTTGTGGGCACTGTTTCTTGTCTTAATAAAAGCCCAGGACTGCAGTAGCGCCAACCCCTATGCTACTGGATGCTGCAACAAGTTTAGATACTATGGTATTAATAACAACTACTGCAGTGCTAATATCTGTGTTACTTCCTATAACTACAAACCAGATTACAATGCATCCAACCCGTGCGCGACAGGATGCTGTAATAAATATAGATACTATAGTCTTAGCCCTGACTATGAGTTTTAATACTATTCTAAACCCCAAACTCACCCAAGTACTGACAGGTCGACTGTAGACTGCGATACAGAAGTGTGTGTGGCTAGCTGTGACAACAAATCATATTATAACCTGGGTGGTTTTGGGGAATTTATAGAGGTGGCCAAGTGCCCATTGAATATCTGCTGTTTAAAATTCGGCTTTTGTGGGCTGACCAAAGAGTTCTGCAGTGACAAAAAGGTCACGCGGCCATCATGCAGCAAGTCTGGAAGCTTAAATAGGGTAGTAGGCTACTATGAGGGTTAGATGGTCAAAAGACCATGCAATGTCTTCTATCCTAAGCAGATTCCCCTGGGCGTATATACTCATCTAAACTATGCATTTGCCACTGTTAATCCAGAGATATTTGAAGTCCTACCTGGCAGTGTGTATGAGACCAAGCTTATAAAGCACTTGACAGACTTAAAGAAAATTAACCCCAATCTCAAGGTATTTATTACCATTAGTGGCTGGACATTCAATGATCCTGGTCTGACAGCCATAGTCTTCTCAGATCTTGCTAGATCCCAGGAGAAACAAAAGGCCTTTTTTAAGTTATTAATTAGCTTCATGTCAACATATAACTTTGATAGTGTTGATCTAGACTGGGAATATCCTGTCACTACTAACTGCAGTGGATGACCAGAGGATTTTAAGAATTTTCCCAGGTTCCTCGCCAATCTCAAAAAGTCATTAAAGGCATCTGGTGGTTAGAATGGTCTTAGTGTCACGCTGCCTGCTTTATACTGGTATCTTCAACATTTTGATATTGTAGAACTAGTTAAACATGTTGATTTCTTTAATATAATAATATATGATCTGCATGGCACCTGGGATAAAGGTAATAAGTAGCTAGGTGAGTACCTTCTCTCTTATACTAATCTGACTGAGATTACGAATGCCCTGGACCTTCTTTGGTGTAATAATATTAATTCTTAGAAAGTTATTCTTAGTCTTGTATTTTATGCGCGTGCCTTTATAGCTTTAAATCCAGGCTGCCTGGAACCTGGATGCCTATTTAACTCTAGTGCTAATGCAGGCAAGTATAGCCATAAGGTTGGCATTCTTCTCAACTCAGAGATTATGGAGATCATGGAAGACAGAGGTCTAGAGTTAAAGATGGATGAAGACGCGGCAGTGAAAATATTAACATATGACACAAACTAATGGCTTATATACGATGATAGCGACACCTTTAAGCTAAAGACTGACTTTGCACGCAGCCAGTGTCTTGGGGGTGTGATGGTTTGGGCTGTTTCATATGATACAATAGATGCTAAATTCAGCCACACACTTTCCGAAGCTGTTAGATGCAAAGCAGTGGCTCTCGCCCTGTCCTTAGAAAATCCCAATAACTCAATAGTGAGAACCGTGCACAGCCAGTGTAAGTAGACTAATTATTTTAAGCCTTGTCCCAATGGCTGGTTGCATGTTCCACAGGGCGATGCTGGCGCTTATAAAGATGAGATGATGGTAGATCAGACTGGCTGTGATGGTGCCAGTGTACACCAACTCTGCTGCCCCCCTGACGCTGAACTGCCCACATGTGGATGGTATACACATTATAATGGTAAGTGCGATCAGGTCTGCCCCAAAGGAATGGTTGAAGTGGGCTTGAATAGTATATACTGCCACAATAACAAGTACCAGGCAGCTTGCTGCACCACAACCACCAATAGCACAAAGCTGTATGCACAGTACTCATAGGCGGATTGGCCAGACTGCAACAGTGGCAAGTGTAGTAATACAGAGATTGCTTGCTAAACCTCAGGAAGTAGCAGAGTGCATTGCAACGCAAATCAGGCACACAGAATAGGTGATTTTTGGAATTACCAGGAGCGCAAATATTGCTATGACAACAACGCTAACAAGCAGTGGGATGATTGCCAGTGGTATACTAATGTTGGGCTGGCTCCGGCCGGTCAAGGTGATTATTGTCAAAGCGGCTGTCCGAATGACCAAGTACACGTGGCCATGGATGTGTGGTCAAAAGACTGTCTGGGCAAGGGTGGAAGAGCTAAGTGCTGCAAAGCCAACTATGTCACACTGAGCAAGCGTGCCTATACTGATGATGAAGAAGAACTGGCCATGAGTATCCAGGAATACATGATTAACCAGACCTGTGGGTCCAACAGCTGGTATCTTAAGTGTGAAGTTGACTACCACATCAAGCATGGTAATCTCTCGGCTATGCCTATGCTGACGTTGTTGATGAAAAGATCCAGTCTGAAGTTACAGGAGGCTATAGAAAATCTACTCTATGCCATTACTGTGCAATATGGTGCTAGCACAATTAAGCAAGAGATCTAGAAGCAATATATCGTCCCCTTATACCTGAATTTAACGGCAGCTAAGGTCCGACAATGGATCCACTCTCAAACCATGTCTATATCACAAGGGTATGAATACCTTGTGGGATTAATTGTCTGCAACCTTGCGTATTACAATGCTGTCTTAGGTAAGAAGAGTGTTGTGTCCTGTAAATGCGAGACCAGCGACTGCTGCAACAGTGGGGATATATTATATTCTAGTGATGGAGGATACAATCCTAGCAAACTTTCAAGTTAAAGCCTGTTACAAAAACAAGGTGGTTCTTGGACATCTACTATTACCTTTGCTAATGGGCAGTCTGTGTCCTGGGAATTGCTGGGTGTAAGTCAACATCCTCTCTATTCAGTTGATTGGACAGCTCCTAATTACTAGTATTAATGCAGTACTGGAGCCAAGGCTAAGTCCTAATTAATCACCCTATGATGCAGCTAGGATTTACATATTCTGATCTAGCAGACTGCACGATTCCAGATATCAAACCTGAGTCTTTAACTATAACAACTCGCAGTTGCTTCCAGGGTACGCAACCCTGTCTTGCTATCTAGTATAAAATGCTGAATAGGGACAGTTGAACACGAGCTTAAACTTAACACTATCCGTTAATTCATGAGGGACGCAGCTAATGGTGTACTCCCATCTAGCGCAGTCGCTAGGACCCGCCGCATCTCAGTGACCTTCTTTATTCAAGCCATGACGGCCCCAATTCTCAATAATCCTCTACTGATGATTGGCGGAGACCAGTCCTACATCCCAATTGTTCGGATCATGAATGCTCTAGGCAGCAAGGGTTAGGGTTAGGGTTAGGGTTAGGGTTAGGGTTAGGGTTAGGGTTAGGGTTA